>ML661322.1:1184079-1223032 GCA_007570785.1 Antilocapra americana
CCGTCCCGGGAGGCCGCGCCGCCGTCCCGCCGCGGGTCGCCGGCGTCCCCGGGGCCCGGCGAGGCCCCGCTCGGCCGGCGCGGGTCGGTCGCGCTGCGCGGGGTCGGCGGCGGGCAGGGCGCGGGCCGAGGTCCACGTGCGCCCGGGGGCCAGCCCGAGGCCTCCGGGGAGCCGGCCGGTGGTGCCGGCCGCCCGCCTGCGTTCCTTCAGGCACTTGGGAGCCCGCGGCCCCGTATCCGGCGCCCCGCCAGATGCAGCGAACGCGGCGCTCCGGGATCGCGGGCGTGCGGGCCTGCCTAGCCTGGCCTGGCGCATGGGTGGGTTTCGGTCCCTTCTGAGTCGGTGTCTGCCCACGTCTAAGCAGGAGCCGGCTCTGGGTCTGAACTCGAGGGGTCGGCGCCTGAGCCGTCTGCGTCTGTTCAAAGCTGGCCTGGCTCATGGTCCCCAGACGGTCTTGAAACTCAAAAGCACTTGACCTTCGTTAGAGGCAGAATTGCTCGTGACGGGTTGCGGCCTCTGGGTCAGACCCGCGCCTTTCTTTTTCCACCTTTTGCTGGAAGCTCTTTGAGGGCAGGAAGAGACGCGGCGTGCCCCGGGTACCCTCCCACACACTCCTCCCACGGCACTGCAGCAGCTTCCACGTTGAGGAGCTGTGCTTAACATGATGCTCTAGAATTGAAAAAGCAAAATTAAAAAAAAAAAAAGATGGGTTGGGACAGAGCAGTGTTGATTCAATCTGATCTGTTTACAAAGTAACTTCTGTATTTTTAAAGGAAATGAAATTGACATAAAGTGAACAGTTTCGTACTAGATGCACATTTAAAAATTTTGAACCACGACTTTTTTTTTTTTCCCATTTGTAACTTATTGAGCACTCATTCTTGGCTCTGGTCTTTGTTTTGCAAGGGCACTAAACTGCTGTCTGCTTTTCTGAATAAGCCATTTTTTCCTAATGTTTTGCAGTATGCCGCACCTCGGGATAATGTGTCCATCGAGTATGTATTGTAGATAAGGCGAAGCTCAGGTCTTCAAGGGCCCTCAGTACTTTTAATTTAAGATAACTACGGTGGTATAAGGGATAGTGTATCAATCCAGTGTAATCTTAAATTGGTTGGCACTGTTTCAATCTCCACATGTCTCAATTTTTTTCCCCTAGTTTTAACAGTAAGACATGATCATTGTAGAAAATAGAGAAATAGTATATAAAAAGTAAAAACCTGAAGTTAAATTACCGGAGATGGTTTCTGCTAGTATTTTGGTTACTTCACATCTTTTGTGTGTGCATAGAAAACGTTTTTACAAATTTGTCATCATGATATGTGGTTTTCATATCTAGTTTTTTGGGAGGTTTGTTTACTTATTATTTTTCTCTTCTAAAAATGTAGTTACCTAATGACTTCACTGATGATTTATTTGCCCTTTTCAGTAGTTTTTCCCCATTATTTGAAGGGAGCATCATGGAATCCTTTGAGCTAAAGGAATTAAGAAATTTGGATCATTCTGTTTTTCACAAGTAGAATTTATTGATTGCTGTTTAAATTTATCATAGGTAACCTAATGAAATAGGTTTCTGAGTAGTAAGTGGGATTGTTTCAAGAATTGAGAAATACTGAATTGAAATTTTGGTTTCCTTAATAAGCTTACATGTTAAACTGGTGAACACATGGTAACTGCATCATTTTGTTTGGTACAAATGATAAGCACCCTGTCATTCCAGTGTTGCATTTGTTTAGCCAGAGTTTGTTCTAAAATAGAATACTGATGTACTTTGACCTATGCCCAGTAAAATACACAGTCTTTCCCCACTCACTTCAGTTGCCAGGAGTGTAGACACACCCTGTACAGCCATTTGTATGATTTTCACAGGCAGAATTTATTGGTTACTGTTTACATTTGTCATCAGTTCAGTTGCTTAGTCGTGTCCGACTTTTCGCCCCCATGAGTCGCAGCACGCCAGGCCTCCCTGTCCATCACCAACTCCCGGAATCTACAGACCCATGTCCCCGAGTCATAGGTGCTGTAATAGATTAGCAGTATTGGTCTCGCGACTAGAAGGAGCCGTGAGTTAAGGAAATGCTATGGCCACCTCTTTGTAGAATGGTCCCCTGGAGTTCTGGGGATCGGGTAGGGGCAGGAAGGTGAGAGGGGAGCTTTTCTGACTTTATTATGTTCATTCTCGAACTCTTCCTCTCCCTCTGTGGCCTTATGCTGTTTACATGAATTTCTGCCTAAGGGGTGTCTGGCCTTAGTCATTTTTATTCTCTAAATTGTAAGCCTGGCGGGGGCATTCTGAACAGGAACCTTTCCAGGTTTATCAGCAAAGCAGTTTATTTGCCCTTTCTGTGACTCTTGATACATTACTGTTAGTACTGAAACATTCTTTCCACTCCCTTTCCAAAGTCCTTTGGTGGCTTCAGGCTTCCCTTGCTCCAAAACTAAATTATAGAGCAGTAATTGTACTTTGATTAACTTTGTTTCATTTAAAAATTTTAAGAAAGTTGAAAAGAATTAAACAAAAAAAGACCTGTGTAGATTTTAAATGTTCAGGTTGGGGACAGCAGCTGCAAGTAGGTTCTTTTTGGATAACTGAAATATTCTAAAGAATTAGGGTTGAGGAAATGGAGAGGGAGGAAAGAGACTGTATTTCCTCCCAAGTTACAGTCATAGCAAGACCAATTAAAAATGTGGTGAAAACACTCATTATAAAATTATAAAACACTCATTACTGCACATTATAAAACAATAATGCGCAGTGCTTTAAGGATGCCAAACATAGGGATTGCTGGAAGGGGAACCTGCAAACAGCCTCTGATTTATCTCAGCATTGGAACACTGGAGCCGAATCCCCACTTTTCTACCCACATGCTCTCTGATTGCAGCCACAGTCTCTCAGACCTGTGCTGTCTGGTCCGTGGCTAGGGCTGTGCATGTGACTGATAGGCCTGATGTTGAGATTTAGTGTTAAAAAAATGAAATATTTCAATTTCTAAAATATTGATTATATGTTGCAATGATAATATGTTGCCAATCCAATGTTAATAAATAAAATATATTATTGCAATTAATTTAGCCTGTTTGTACTTTAAACAAATGTGGCCACTGTAAGATTTAAAATAATGTTTATGTCTTGCATGTGTGGCTTTGCCTGCTAACAACAGCCACCTTAGGGTTAGTCCCGTGGGGCGGGGTGCTCCCAGGTGGCAGTAAATCATCATACAATGTATTATCTCTTTGTTTCTATAGTTTCAGCCAGAAGATTACCGCTTATGGTAGATGTATCTGATTTGTTTTAGTGCTTTATGATAGCTCTCACAGAAGCACTATTATTCTTCTAAAGAATACCTTAATCTTAAAACCACTTCCAGGTAATTGAGTTAACTGTTACTGAATTAATATATTCAATTAATCATTGAACTTAAAATAATGAAATGACATCTGTTAAGCACATAATCCATTAAAGAAAATGTTGAGCTAAGCATAATCAGCTGAATTTTCCCCAGCGTGGTCTGCTACTTACTCATTGATTTTTATAATGGACAGTTTTTCAAAGATTTAAGAAATCTTTCTGAGAGAAACTTGAAACTGAGAAAATCAAGCTCACGATTTTTTTCTCCTGTAATTAAAGAAAAGGCCACAAAAGTTTGCTTTTAAGTGTGGAACACTTTGGACCAGCTCGTGGGACAGCTATCCTTTTAAACACATCTAAAAGAATGGTGTTCTTCTGGGACTGCCCTGGAGGTCCAGTGGTTACAACTCTGCTCTTCCACTGCAAGGGGCATGGGTTCCATCCTTTGGTCAGGGAAGTAGGATCCTGCAGGCCAAAAAAAAAAAAAAGGTAGATGAGACACTATACTTTAAAAAAAAATCATATTATTTTAATTTGATTTTACTAGCCTGTGTGAGGGTTTGATGCAGTGTCGAATTTAGCAGTATGGGCCCTGTGGGGCAAAGGAACCTATATTCAGAGCTCAGCTCAATTGACTGGCTGTGATCTTCAACCTATTAGTTAACTTCTGTAAGCCTTAGTTTATCAAATTATTAAACTAGTTTCTTAATTATTAATGAGGTGTACCAGGCTTCCCAGGTGGCACAGTGGTAAAGAATCTGCCTGCTAATGCAGAGATGCAGGAGACATGAGTTTGATTCCCTGGGTCAAGACGATCCCCTGGAGAAAAAAATGGCAGTGCACTCCAGTATTCTTGCCTAGGAAATCCCATGAACAGAGGAGCCTGGTGGGCTACAGTTCATGGTGTCATGGGGAGTCAGACACGACTGAGCACACACAATATCGTGGAGCAACTATTTGTGCTTATTTCTTCCTAAATGTAAATTCCCAGAAGCTTTGAATATTTTTTTAGTCCCCTCGTAGAATGCAGTTCGAAAGTGTCTTTTACTTGTGCTGTGCTTAGTCTGTTGTGTGGGAATAAAAGAGTGAATGCAATTAACATAAGACATTAACGTGAGAACTGGAATTTTCCTCCCTTCACAATTCTTTTGTATGCACGTCTCACCATTTTGATGGCATGGCTTGAAGATTTTGCTTGGGGGTTATTTTCAGTCTCGCCACAAACTGTCATTATAGGCAAACTTGTTATAATGTTTTTCTGATAGAGGAATAGCTGTAATCCTTTGACCAATTATTGCTTTGTGTTTGACTGACTTTTCAAATGTCCTTTCTGAGGCACCTCTTTACATTTAATTCTTGCTGTGTGATAGTGACAACAGGGGTTTACAAGTGAAAAAAAAGGAGACGTAAATGTAGTGAATGAGTGGTGGAAGCAAGCTGTCTGGGTCTTCAGTCCCCGGCAGTGGTGTGTATATTTATAAGATTCAGCCTCTTACTCATCATTTATTCATCTTCTCTTTTATCCTTTTTCTCTTAAAGTTGGTGAATTGAAAGTTTTCTGGATTTCAGGTGCTTCATAACACGATAAACAAGCACCAGCGGCCAACAGGCATTTAGGACACTTGTTTATGTAACACATAAGTTTTCTCAAGTAGGTTTAACCCACCGAAGTAAGGTGTGAAATAACCACAAAGCCATAGTTCTAGAATTAAAACTAAATTATGGAGCAGTAATGGTACTTTGATTAGCTTTGTTTCATTTAAAAATTTTAAGAAAGTTGAAAAGAATTAAAAAACAACAAAAAAAGAAAATAAAATAACAACAAAAAAAGAAAACAAAAAATGAAATTTAAAAAAAAAACAATTTAAGGAAATTGATCCTTATATAGGTACATAGTTTTCTCAAACCTTAGGAATCTCATTGAACAATTGTGTCTTTGTACATCATTAAAAAAATCATCTTTTTCAGATTTGTGGTTTTTCAACAGTTATAAACTATAGGAGGTATATTTTAATTCTAACAAAATAAAAGACCACTACATAAAAAAATCCAAAACTTCACTGAGTGACTCTAAGTAAACTCTAAATAAATGAGAGACTGGTCTGAGGACTGGAAGATTTAATATCGTAAAGAATCAATTTTTTGGAGACTGACTTATGGATTTAATGTAATCCTAGCAAACTGGAAAGCAAAAACTAAACAAGCTAATAAATTTTTCACCAAGGCCTGGGATAAAGCAAGACATTCTCGAAAAAGAAAAAGAAGTTGGATAAACTTATGTTCCAGAGATCAAGAAGAGTTAAATAATTAAGACAGTGTGATCCTGGCACCAGGGTAGAGCAATAAACCAACTGAACACCCCAAGGAGTCCAGAAACAGTCTCTCACACAGTCAGACATTTGATCTGTGGCCCAGGAGGCATGGCAGGTAAAACGCCAAACAACACAACTTTTAGAAGTTGACGTTGAGAACTAAGTTCATGACCTCAGTCTAAAGAGGGGTTTTTAATTTAAGATGTTACTTTTGCATCAACAGAATAAGGGTAAAAGTCTTGAGCAGGCACTTCTGAAAAGAAGAAATCCAGATGTCTAATAAACATATGAGAAGGTGCTCAACCTTGTTAATAATCAAGGAAATGCAAATTACAACCAGATCACTATGTTACTGTGAATCTAAAGTTGGCAAACACGTACCTAACTTGAAGTTGGCAATACCAAGTCCCGAAGCTATTGGGCAATAGAACAGTCATACCTGGCTGGTAGAAATAGAAATGAGTATGACCACTTAGGAAAACCTTTTGGCATTGCCTGGAAAGTCAAAGACATGCAGATGCCAAAGCCCAGCTATTCCACTATTAGAGAAATTCGTATACATCAGAGAACCCGGAAGAATATTTGGGGTAATTAATTTTCCTGATATGAGTTGATTAAATTCATATTTGAGGGCTGCTGTGTTCTGTAAACAGGTAGCTGTATTTTGGCACAATGGTAAACAAATGTTACTTATATATTTTTTTCCTCTTCTGCGGGATCTTTTAATAATATCCAGTCTGGTTTTCATTTCCTAAAACAGTTGTGTCTGACTCTTTGCAACCCCATGGACTGTAGTCCAGTAGGCTCCTCTGTCCATGGAATTCTCCAGGCAAGAATACTAGAGTGGGTAGCCATTCCCTTGCCCAAGAGATCTTCCTGGGATTGAACCTGGGTCTCCTGCGTTGCAGGCAGATTCTTCACCATCTGAGCCACCAGGGAAGCAATAATATCCAGTCTTGTCTTCATTTCCTAAAACAATGCTGGCACAGACTAGGCCTTTAATAAATATTTTTATGTTTAAAAAATATTTGAAATTTTACAGTGAGTATCCTTCACTATAGCTTTGTGGTTGCTTATCCCTGGCTGTTGATTAATTTGCTCAGTTAAATCTGTCTGTGGGTTCCAGTTGTCAAGATAAAGATAAAGAACTTGCCTCACATCCAGTGTTTTCCCACCACTCTGTGCTGAGAAAACACTTTAAGAAATATGTCCTGACTTGTACAAGGTATCTCTGAATACCAGGCCAGTGGTGAATGCTGGCTTCCTGTGAAGTGAAGTGAAGTGAAAGTTGCTCAGTCGTGTCGGACCCCATGGACTATACACCCACGGAATTCTCCAGGCCAGAATACTGGAGTGAGTAGCCTTTCCCTTCTCCAGGGGACCTTTCCAACCCAGGGATCAAACCCAGGTCTCTCGCATTGCAGGCAGATTTTTTACTGTCTGAGCCATCAGGGAAGCCCAAGAATACTGGAGTGGGTAACCTATCCCTTTTGCATCGGATCTTCGCAACCCAGGAATCAACCCGGGGTCTCCTGTATATACAGGTGGATTCTTTACCAACTGAATCAGGGAAGTCCCACTGGCTTCCTATGATAGTTTTATTAAGATTGAGGAGGTTGAAATTAGAACAGCATATTAATTATATGCCATTAATGTAGAGTTTTTATGAAGGCAATAACTGCCTCACATGTCATCTGTCTGGACATACTATTTTGTTAATCAGATGCTTATTTTTGACCGTTCGGTGTTTTATATTTAACTTTGTGAACAAGGGGTCAAGGCTGAGAAATGAGAATTTGAACATGAACAGTAGGTGAGACCCATATTACCTGTTCACAGAGGGACTGAACTGGATACAAAGGGAATTACTTGGAGCCAGCATCATCTGGCTTCTTAGTCCTGGGACAGGGCCGTGATCCAGTCTATTGGAACAAAAGACTGTGCTGATTTCAGGAGTAGAGTGTTTCATGCAAAGTGAATGGGTAGTCACACTGTCTTCTCTTGTGTTATACACATGATGTTAAATTATGAAACCTGTGCTCTAGAATAATTTCCTCTATGCAATTTAAATATTTTTTTTTTCTTCTAGTTAAAACATTTTAAAGCACTTGAGTTTATTGAGGGAACAGCTTAGTACCTGAGATTATGCCTCTTAACATTTCCTAGTGTTTTACCCTAACCTGGATTTGTGACGGTCGAGTCACGGTTACCACCTGGAGCCCTCTGTTAAGTGCGGCTTCCAGGGCCCCAGAAGACCCGCCTGCAAGTCTATTTAGTTACCGTGATTGTTGTTTCAGTGAGGAGCTTGCGAGAACAGATGCTTCTGTTGAGAAAGGGGGCTGGAGGGACTGTGCTCAGAGCTATGTTATCCACAGTCAGAAAACGTGGATGCTGCATACTATTTGATGAGTCATTCGCGTCAATCGTTCAGTCTTCAGATGTTCCTCATAGACCCATATTTGCATACAAAGCTTGTTTCAAATATTCCTGGTAAGTGCATGGAACGGATTTGCTTGTTATCATGTGGCTGAAGGAAGCTGGAAAATCAAGTGTGCATGAGAGTAATCTGATTGGCAAGGAAGACCACCTGAAGTAACCACCACCAGCCTTTGCAGAATTCTAAGACATTCATATCACAAACGTATTAGAGAAGCTGGTGACATGCATATTTTGAATAAAAATTCTTGCTAAGTTTTTGTTTAGTAATAAAAGATATCTCTTTTTAAAAGGTGACTTTGGGCACTAAAGGTCTATTTTTCTTTCTTTTCAGCCACAGTGTACAGCTTTTTGCATCTTAGTTCCCTGACCAGGGAGACTGAACCAACTGCCCTTGGCAGTGAAAGTTCAGAGTCCTGCCGTTAGGCTGCCAAGAAATTCCCATGAATAATAACAATAATTATTATTTTAGGGGAAATGGATGCAATTATTTAATTTTTAAAGGTTAAAAATTTTAAATTAAAAATTTAAAATTTGAATTAAATTATTCAACAGATTTAGATATAATTTATATGCCATAAAATATATCCATTATAATTAATTTTTTAGCATATATGCAAAGGTTTGCAGCCAAGTAATCTTCAGTGTGCATCAGCCATGAATTAATAGTTATTAATAGATATTAATAGTTATTAATATAATGAAGTTGGAGTATGAGTTAAGCGCTCTAATCATTGCCTGTGTTTAGTTGCTCAGTTGTGTCCAATTCTTTGCAACCCATAGACTGTAGCCCGCCATGCTCCTCTGTCCGTGAGATTCTCCAGGGAAGAATACTGGAGTGGGTTGCCATTCCCTTCGCCAGGGGATCGTCCCGATCCAGGGATCAAACTCAGGTCTCCTTCATTGCAGGTGAATTCTTTACCATCTGAGCCACCAGAAAAGCCCAGTCTTTGCCCACTTCTTCCTAAAGGCAATTCCTGGCCTTGGTATAATCAGTCCTTTATATTGCTTCTAGAATGATTCTCCAAAAAAGTGTTATTACCATGATAAAATATGTTCCTTGCCTTTGTGCAAGAGTTGGCCACGCCCAGCTGACTTCAGCATCCTCTGGAGAGGTTCGTAAGCAAAGACTCCTGCTCTTCCCCTCTACCTTTACAGTGGAGAGAATCTAGAATTTCAAGAGTGAGACTCTGGAATGTGTCTTTTTGCCTAGGTCCTTAGGTGAATCTGATAAAACTGGTTCACGGATGTTGGGAATTGTAATTCTTCACCTTGAAGTCTTAGAGCCCATCCTTAGCTGTGTTTGAGGCTTTTCTCTCTAGTACACATACCAGTCCCTGAGTATAGCCTCAATTTCTGTTGCCTTTGAAACTTTCTCAAGCTGTGTTAATCAGAAATGCCCTTACATTTACTCTAGAGGCAAATATTCTTTCTCTCTGTCTCTATCTCCCTATATATAAAGATTCTTGATGTTTATTGCCCAAAGGCTTCTTCGAAGGTTAGCATTGATTTAAATGCCCATCTTTTTTCTTTCTAAAAAACAACTTGAACATGTTCTGTTGTTCATTCTGTTAATTGACATGCCAACTTAATTCCTATCCTTTACTATTTTCTGTTGTAAAATAAAAATCTATTCTTTATTAAAAAGAAAAACAGCTTGAGGTATAATTCATGTACCATACAATTCACTCAGTTAAAGCATACAGTTCAGTAGCTTTTGTGTATTCACAGTTATATAACTGTCAACACAATCAATTTTAAAATATTTTCACAACTTCAAAAGAAACTCTACATCTCTTAGCCATTATCCCCTAATTCCCCATTTCACCTCAATCCCTGGGCAACCACTTATCCATTTTCTATCTCTATTGATTTGTCTTTTCTGCATATTTCATATAAATTCAATGTGTGGTCCTTTGTGACCAGCTTCTTTCACTTAGCAAAGTTTTAAAGGTTCATTCTTATTGTAGCCTGTGTCAGGATTTCTCTCCTTTTGCTGAGTAATATTCCGTTATATGGATGTACCATATTTTATCTCTGTTCATTGGTTGATGAATGTTAGGTTGTTTCCACTTTATAGCTATTATGAATAATGCTGCTAAGAATGTTCATGTACAGGTTTTTCTGTGCTCCTATGTTTTTATTTCCCTTGAGTTCCTTTGGGTTTTTTATACCTTGGTGGCAAAGCTCTGGGTCATTTGGTAACTCTGTGTTTAGTCTTAAGAAATAACCAGACTGTTTTCCACAGTGATTGCAGCATTCTACATTCTCACCAGCGGTGTATGAGGGTTCCAATTTTCCTACTTACTCACCAAAGTAGCTGTTTCTGTTTCAAAATTTTGAGTGAAATTGAGAAGATTAAAGTACATTGCCAAAATGAGCATAATAGAAGCTAGAAGATTATTAACAAAGGCAACTTTGTGTAGTTAGTTATCATAAAAGATGTTACCAGTGTTAAGGATATAGATGAATATTTTGCTGAAGTTGAGGGTACATAAACTTGTTCAAGGGGCTTCCCTGGTAGCTCAACTGGTAAAGAATCTGCCTGCAATGCAGGAGACCCGGGTTCAACACCTGGGTCGGGAAGATCCCCTGGAGAAGGGTTAGGCCATCCACTCCATTATTCATGGGTTTTCTTGGTGGCTCAGATGGTAAAGAATCTGCCTGCAATGCGGGAGACCTGGGTTTGATCCCTGGGTTGGGAAGATCCCCTGGAGGAGAGCTTGGCAACCGATTCCAGTATTTTTGCCTGGAGAATCCCCATGGACAGGAGTCTGGCAAACTACAGTCCATGGGGTTGCAAAGAGTTGAACACGACTCAGAGACTAAGCACAAGCTATGTGCAGCTAGATCTCTGAAGTTGCAGTATGCTGTATTTTTTCCTTATTGTCAACTAGAATTCTGAAGCTGCAATATGCTGTATATTTTCTTAGCTGGGAAAACTTTTACTGTTAGTGGAGAGTTTACGAATGCATGAACTGAATTTCAAGAATGTTCTGCTTACACAATAGCAGGTGAAGAACCAGGGATGCTCTTTCCTCTTAACCTTAGGAGTCAACTTGAATTGTTAAGATGTATTAATAATTAGTATCAATAATGGGAAAAGGCCCTGATGCTAGGAAAGACTGAGGGTAGGAGGTGAAGGGAGTGACAGAGGATGAGGTGGTTGGGTGGCGTCACTGATACAGTGGACATGGGTTTGAGTGAACTGTCGGAAATAGTGAAGGACAGGAAAGCCTGGCATGCTGCAGTCCATGGGGTTACAAAGAGTCACAACTTAGGGACTGAACAACAATCAGTAACAAGAACAACCACAACCAAGAACATTTGCCAGTGTTTCACAAGTGTCCACTGGAGAAGGGAATGGCAAACTGCTTCAGTATTCCTGCCTTGAGAACCCCATGAACAATATGAAAAGGCAAAATATGTGACACTGAAAGATAAACTTGCCAGGTTGGTAGGTGCCCAATATGCTACTGGAGAAGAGTGGAGAAATAACTCCAGAAAGAATGGAGAGGTAGAGCCAAAGCAAAAACAATGTCCAGGAGTAGATGTGACTGAATATGGAAGTAAAGTCTGATGCTATAAAGAACAATATCGCATAGGAACCTGGAATGTTAGGTCCATGAGTCAAGGTAAATTGGAAGCGGTCAAACAGGAGATGGCAAAAGTGAACATTGACATTTTAGAAATCAATGAACTAAAATGGACTGGAATGGGCGAATTTATTTCAGATGACCATTATATCAACAAATGTGGGCAAGAATCCCTTAGAAGAATTGGAGTAGCCCTCATAGTTGGCAAAAGAGTCTGAAATGAGCAGTGCTTGGGTGCAATCTCAAAAATAACAGAATGATCTCTGTTCATTTCCAAGGCAAACAATTCAGTATCACAGTAATCTAAGTCTATGCCCCAACCAGTAATGCTGAAGAAGCTGAAGTTGAACCATTCTATGATGACCTACAAGACCTTCTAGAACCAACACCAAAAAAGATATCCTTTTCATCATAAGGGACTGGAATGCAAAAGTAGGAAATCAAGAGATACCTGGAGTAACAGACAGACTTGGCCTTGGAGTACAAAATGACATAAGGCAAAGACTAACAGTTTTTCCAAGAGAATGCACTGGTTATAGCAAACACTCTTCCTACAGCACAGGAGATGACTCTACACATAGACGTCAGCAGATAGTTAATACCAAAATCAGATTGATTATATTCTTTGCAGCCAAAGATGGAGAAGCTATATATAGTCAGCAAAAACAAGATCAGGAGCTGACTATGGCTCAGATCATGAACTCTTTGCTGTCAAATTCAGACTTAAATTGAAGAAAGTAGGGAAATCCACTGGATCATTCAGGTATGATCTAAATCAAATCCCTTACATTGTATACAGTGGAAGTGAGAAATAGATTCAAGGGATTAGATCTGATAGACAGAGTACCAGAAGAATTATGGACAGAGGTATGTGACATTGTACAGGAGGCAGTGATCAAGACCATCCCCAAGAAAAAGAAATGCAAAAAGGCAAAATGATTCTCTGAAGAGGCCTTACAAATAGCTGAGAAAAGAAGAGAAGCTAAAGGCAAAGGAGAAAAGCAAAGATATACCCATCTGAATGCAGAGTTCCAAAGAATAGCAAGGAGAGATAAAGCCTTCCTCAGTAATCAATGCAAAGAAATAGAGGAAAACAATAGAATGAGAAAGATTAGATATCTCTTCAAGAAAATGAGATACTAAGGGAACATTTCATGCAAAGATGGGCACAATAAAGGACAGAAATGGTATGGACCTAACAGAAGCAGAAGATATGAAGAAGAGGTGGCAAGAATACATGGAAGAACTATACAAAAAAGATCTTCATGACCCAGATAACCATGATGGTGTGATCACTTACCTGGAGTCTGAAGTCAAGTGGACGTTAGGAAGCATCACTATGAACGAAGTTAGTGGAGGTGATGGAATACCAGTTGAGCTATTTCAAGTCCTAAAAGATGATGCTGTTAAAGTGTTGCACTCAGTATGCCAGCAAATTTAGAAAACTCAGCAGTGGCCACAGGATTGTAAAAGATCAATTTTCATTCCAATCCCAAAGAAAGGCAATGCCAAAAAATTCTCAGACTATCACACAATTGCACTCATCTCACACGCTAGTAAATGTTCAAAATTCTCCAAGCCAGGCTTCAACAGTATGTGAACCAAGAACTTCCAGATGTTCAAGCTGGATTTAGAAAAGGCAGAGATACCAGAGATACAATTGCCAACATCTGTTGGATCATCGAAAAAGCAAGAGACTTCGAGAAAACCATCTACTTGTGCTTTATTGACTATGCCAAAGTCTTTGCCTGTGTAGATCATGACAAACTGTGGAAAATTCTTCAAGAGATGGGAATACCAGACTACCTTACCTGCCTCCTGATAAACCTGTGTGCAGGTCAAGAAGCAACAGTTAAAACTGGATATGGAACAATGAACTAGTTCCGAAATGGAAAAGGAATATGTCAAGGCTGTATATTGTCACCACTGGTTTTTAACTTATATGCAGAGTTCATCATGTGAAATGCCAGGCTGGATGAGGCACAAGCTGGAATCAAGATTGCTGGGAGAAATATCAAAACCTCAGATATGCAGATAACACCAGCCTTATGGCAAAAAGTGAAGAATTAGAGGAGCCGTTTCATGAAAGTGAAAGAGGAGAGTGAAAAGGCTGGCTTAAAGCTCAACATTCAGAAAACTAAGATCATGGTATCCGGTCCCATCACTTCATGGCAAATAGATGAGGAAACAATGAAAACAGAGAGAGACTTTTTGGGGGGCGCTCCAAAATCACTGCAGATGGTGACTGAAGCCATAAAATGAAAAGACACTTGCTCCTTGGAAGAAAAGCTATGACCAACCTAGACAGCATATTACAAAGCAGAGATATTACTTTGTTGACAGAGGTCCATCTGGTCAAAGCTATGGTTTTTCCAGTAGTCATGTATGGATGTGAAAGTTTGACTGTAAAGAAACCTGAGTGCCAAAGAATTGATGCTTTGAACTGTGGTGATGGAGAAGACTCTTGAGAGTCCCTTGGACTGCAAGGAGATCCAACCAGTCAATCCTAAAGGAGATCAACCCTGAATACTCATTGGAAGGACTGTTGCTGAAGCTGAAGCTCCAATACTTTGGCCACCTGATGCGAAGAACTGGCTCATTGGAAAAGACCCTGGTGCTAGGAAAGATTGAAGGCAGGAGGAGAAGGGGATGACAGAGGATGAGATGGTTGGATGGCATCACCAACTCAATGGGCATGAGTTTGAGCAAGCTCTGGGAGCTGGTGATGGATAGGGAAGCCTAGCATGCTGCAGTCTATGGGGTCACAAAGAGTCGGACACGACTGAGTGACTGAAATGAACTGAACTGAACTTACCCACTGTGAGGTGGGCTCCTCTGTGTGTGGTGGTGATGGTGATATCTGAACAAATGTGATAGTGCCATTGTGGGCATGACACAGGTCATGGTTGCAGAAACTTCAGAAACTGTACCTTCAGACATCAAGATCTCCACCTGCGGCTGAAATGAGTGGACTTCTCACAGAGTTTCTTTTAGTGCCATATTTGGCTCAGTGTTTTCCATCATATTTGGCTTTGCATATACTAGGACTGTTTTTGATTTTGTATAAGTTGGGAGTGGCTGAGTTCCATGTACCTTGGTAATCTTACAGTTGATGAGAGTTCAGTTCCCCTCACGATATTCGAATTTGGTAGTTTATGGTAGTACATAATGTCTTGAGTAATTTACTTTTTCCCCTCCATGTTTTTTTCTTTTCAGCTCATTAAAGTTCAGTTGTAAATATTGATATCATACATAAACTTAGCTTCTTTACCACGGAAGCAGTTATACACCATCATTTTAGTGGTAATGCCTTATTTGTGGGAGTTCATCCTAAGAGTGTCTTTGTTAAGTAACAAGTTTCCTCTGAGGCAGGAGACTTGCCCAGAAACAGTGGTGACTATCTGCTCCTGGCCAGATTCCAGGTGCTGAGGGCCCTGTGTTGCCCTGTCAGGTGAGGGCACTCTTGTGCAGCTGCATTCCCCTGAGGCAGGTGGCAGGGGACACAGACTCTGCACAAAATGTGTGCATCACTTAACTGATGGTGCATGCTCTGTAGAGAGTTATGGGAGAGCAGCATGGGGACAGGGAACAGGAAAGGCCTGCTGAGGAGGTAACACTGACCTTGAAATCCGAATGAGGAGGAGGAGGTGGCCATTTGAATCCTGGCAGAGCCTTTGCGAAAGCCCTGAAGGCTGGCCTGAGCCCTGAGAGGGTGTAAAGCTGGAAGGAGAAGGGGAGGGTGACTGGTGCAACTTTAAGAGTTGGGCCATGTTAATTATCATATGTGAAATCAATCGCCAGCCCAGGGTTGATGCTCGGGGCTGGTGCACCGAGATTTCCCAGGGGAAGGGAATCCGGAGGGAGGAGGGAGGGGGGTTCTGGAGGGGGAGCATATGTAAACCCATGGCGGTTTCATGTCATTGTATGGCAAAACCAACACAATAAAGTAAAGAAAACTTAAAAAAAAAAAAAAAGAGTCGGGCCAGTGAGTGCGCTTGTAAAGGAGGTGGCAGAGAGGCCGGAGGAAACCAGGGAAGTTCCATGTTAGGAGGTGGAGGGAAGAGTTTAAGGAGGGCATGAATGTTGCAGAGGTCAAATGAGATGAGAACCTGGAGAGGTAGAAGAAGAGGCCAACTGGGGAGGGAATGTGGGGGGAGGAAGTAAGGCAGTGAAGGTGGATGTAGACAGCTCTTTATTGCGTGTTAAGAGCAGCAGAGAGGGGTAGGTGAGCAGGGAGGTGGGCTCAAGGGAAAGTTTTTTAAATGTAAACAATCAGATGAAATATAACAGCTGTTTAGGAAAGTGCACAGTGAAGTTAGGAGATACTGTTCACATTTGCTGATGTGAGTGCTCCAACAGGGAGGGAGCCATGATGTTGCAGAGACGGGTAGGGTCGGGTGCAGCCCCGAGGGGACCAGTGGACTGGCTGCCGGCCAGCCCAGGTGGAGAACCTGGCTTGGGTTGGACAGGGGTTGTTTCCTCCATCACAGTGTATCAGGAAGGATGGGGGAGGAATATTTAACTTCAAAGTTGGGAGAATCACATTTTAATAACAGTACAATATTTTTAGACACCGCCTATATTCCAAAGCTTTCTCATTGCTTTTCCAGTCCTCCAAAAAGCAATGACCTGTTTAGTGATTCTGGGTGTAGACTGCTTGTACTTTGTCATATCAGGTGTGTCATATGACAGTGCTTTTTCTTACCAGGGTCTACCATAACTGATGTCCACAAATTTTGACAAACACAGTCACAAGGTCAAAGAGAATATGTTTCCCAGTGTCATCCCCCTGGGATTGCCCTCAGTTTCCTACGGAGGCAGCCAGTTCTGAGTGATCAGATCCAGGAGAGAGGTGCTTATTAAAGGGTGCCCCGCTCTCTGCACCTGCTCTCCCCCTTGGAGCATTTTCTGACTCCCAGGAGGCTGGGAAGCTGGTTGGAAAGGGCTGCTGAGAGACAAAGAGGCAGGTCGTGCTTTAGGCTGCCTTGTGGGGCTGGAGAGATAAGACATTCTGGGTGAAGGGCTGCAAAAGCTATCAGAACTGAGGGGCCAGCATCTCAGAGGCAAGGAGGCAGCCTAATGCACCCTACCCCGTATCTGGTTTTTCCCTCGAGGTATTTGTTGACTAGGCTGGGCTGGTCAGGAGGCTCACAAGGAAAGCCCTAAGCAGCTGAAGAGCAGAGTGGGATTTGGGTAGTTTTGCTTTGCTGAGAAGAGAAAAATTGGAATTCAGAGCCCACCAAGGAAGAGGCTCCTTAGGAAACATCTTGAAATTTTCATTGCCACTTCCAGAAAGTCAAACCTAGGAGGAGACTCTGTTTTCTGGTCCTTCAGAAACTGCAGACCAGCCTCGAGTCAGCTTGATGGAATGCAGGGCCCTTCCACAGCCTGCTGAGGGTGGTGGGGGAGTGAGTGGTGGTGCCTTTGGGAGAGGGTGCCAGGGGAACTCAGGAGCTGGTGGCTTTCTGTTACTTGATCCACATATATTCACTTTGTGAGCATCCCTCAAGTTTGGGCACTCCTGATTTGTGTGCTTCTCTCTAGGCCTGTTGTTTGTCATTGTTGTTCGATCGCTAAGTCTTGTCTGACTCTTTGTGACCCCGTGGACTGCAGCATGCCAGGCTTCCCTGTCCTTCACCATCTCCTGGAGTTTGCTCAAACTCACGTCCATCGAGTCGGTGATGCCATCCGACCATCTCATCCTCTGTCGTCCCCTTCTGCTTTTGCCTTTAATCTTTCCCATCATCAGGGTCTTTTCCAATGAGTTGGTTCTTCACATTAGGTGGCCAAAGTATTGGAGTTTCAGCTTCAGCATCAGTCCTTCCAGTGAGTATTCAGAGTTGATTTCCTTTAGGATTGACTGGTTTGATTTCCTTGCAGTCCAAGGGACCCTCAAGAGTCTTCTCCAGCACCGCAATTTGAATGCATCAGTTCTTCAGTGCTCAGCCTTCTTTATGGTCCAACTCTCACATCTGTATAAGACTTCTGGAAAAACTGTAGCTTTGACTATACAGACCTTTGTAGGCCTATGATAAGCTGCTATTTGAGGTTTCCACCTGAAATCTTGTAAAAGAAGAATGGAGGACTCCTGATAGATTTGTCTTTGAAACTGCCTTCACGTTTTACCAGCCAGCCAGCTCTTCTTTGTAGCAAAGGAAAAGCAGACATCAAGGTTTACCGTTCTTTAGAACTCAGGCTGAGTCCTGGTTCCTTTTGAACTCTCAAGTATATGAATGTAGAATTGTCTGGCTAAGACCTCCAGCATGTCCTTAGTCTGGGTTTTTCTTTCCTTTAAGTGTACAGTAGGAGTTGTTTTGAATGACTTGATGGGGTTCTAATGCATTACTAACAAACTGTCAAATGGGGTGGGAGGATCAATCTTTGGTTTTTTTGGTGCATGAAAAGTTCTTATCTGAACTAGGAAATAAAGCCCACATTTCTTGGGCTGACACAAAGAAAGATTTGCTGGCATGCCTCTTTTGAGGCATGAAGAAAGGAGTGCCACAGCCCTGCCTGGAAAAAAATAACCTTCTTTCAAAGAAGAGTACCCTTAGTTGATAGTCTCTGAAGCCCTTTTTTGTGCACAAGAAAGGCAGGAGGAATTTCTGTAGGGGATTTAGTACAATTTCTGGAAACTGGAAATTTCTGCGAAGTGGAAAGCACAGAGACACAAACGGAGAAGAGGTAGAGATGGCCAAGGTGACTGACCATCTCAGACCTGCCCAGCACATCTCATTCCTTGCTTGCTGTATTTTCTAATTTTTTTTTTTAAAGAAAGAAAATTTTGTTCAGCTCTCTTCTGGTTACACAGTGTCATTCTTGTTTATGTCCAGAAACAAATTAGAAAGATCCCAACCTGGGATTGATTGAGCCCTGGGCCTGGCAGTGAAGTGCCAAATCCTAACCTCTAGCCTGTCAGAGATTTCTGTCTGTAATAGTTTTTAGATTGTAACAAGTAGTTCTGTCTCGTTAATTTTAAAAGTGCTGCTTATGCTGAAATTCGTCGGCCATTGTCTCCCGCTCACTTATCCAGTTTCTGGAGATTTTTATGGAGTTTTTCCTTTGGCATGAAATTTTATCTGAAGTTTTTCTGTAGTCGTGTGCATTTCACTATTTACTTCATTGCTAGCATTTGTAACAAATGTGAATGGCTTTGGTAGAAATAGCCAGAGGACCCCATTATGATGCCTTTTTCATCCTTTCTTTACCCTTAGACTTCTCTGCTTATATGGAAATATCCCCAATCCATAACTGCTTAATTAAAAACTCCTCTTTTGTTTGGAACCTAGTCAAAGGTTTGTTATAATTTTAAATTAAAAATTTTGTTTTATAAAAAGAAAAAAAATTCATAAAAAGCTTTTATGAAAGCCTGGTTCCCTGATTATTTTCTTTCTTAGAAACTTTTTAGTTTTTTAGGCATATTTCCCTTCCCTGAAAGTGTGCTTATTTTATTAATATTTCCTTGTGGAATTAAAAAATGATGTTTTAGCCCTACTTGTCTGCCCTCACAGGCTTCCAGGAGCTCTTGAGCTGGGGTCAGAGTGGTCCCATGGAACTGGGCTCTGACAGACAGAGGGACCTCAAGCTGACCAGACCCGGACTGTGGTCGAGTTAGTGCTCTGTCTGTGGTCACTCTGTCTTTTGTGATCTGTAGGCTGGTCTGGCTGAGGTGAAGCCCGAATAAGCAGTGTCTGGTGGGCGTGGGCCACCTTGCCAAGCAAGGCAAGAATGTTGCTGATAGTTTTCACTTCTCATTTTAATTTTTTCTCAATGGTAATAGTAATTTGTTGTGAATTTTTAAAATTGAGAAACTATGTGATAGAGTATTTGGTCTTCCCCCTTTTAGCAAGAATGGGAAGTTTGTGTTGAAATCTATATAATTTTGTTATGTGTCCATTGTTACTTCCCCTACCAATTCCTGTTCACCATTTAGAACCAAGTTCAGTTTTTAGAACTGATAAGAAAAAGAAACCTCTTTCTTCCAGATATCAATGAAATGTAAAATCTCAACTTCCCATTCCAAATGAGTGAACACTGTAGAAGCTTTCCCCCCCTCTTATAATGTATTAATTTATTTGTTAAAATATGGTTGATTTACAGTGTTGTATTAGTTTTTGGTATATAGCAAAGTGATTCAACTATGCATATGTATATATTTATATACATTTTCATAATCTTTTCCATTATAGATTATTAAAGAATATTGAATACAGTTCGCTGTGCTATACAGTAGGACCTTGTTGTTTTTCCATCCTGCATATTGCTAGTTTGTGTCTGCTATCCAAGCTCCCAGTCGATCTCTCCCCGACCCCACCATAACCACAAGTCCGTTCTCTATGTCTGTGAGTCTGTTTCTCATTTGTGTCATAATTTAGATTCCACATGTAAGTGATATCATAGAATATTTGTCTTTCTCTGTCTGACTTCACTTAACTTTCAGGTCCATCTGTGTTGCTGCAAATAGCATCATTTTGTTCTCTTTTACGACCGAGTCGTAGTCCGTTATACATCTATGTGCCATGTCTTCTTCATCTGCCAGTCTGAACGTCTGATCTTATAGCTTGCACATTTACTGCAGCACCTCAGTCACGCAGTGATGGTCAGGTGTGCAGAGCGGAGCACTTGCTGTGACAATGTCCTGTCGTGTCTTCTGAGTTGTGAGGTTAAACAGCTTTCTTGGGTGTCATGACATTAAATCAGCTGAACGGACTGATGAGTGTCACTCCTCAGACCAGAGCTGGCACACGGCCGCTCGGCCTGTCCTGAGCTTGGCCAGGTGCACTGTCTTCCCTTGGCCGCACCAGGGCCACGAGCCGGAGGGCTGACTGGCTGGAAGCTTCTCTAAGATGGAAGTTGTCCTAGACGAGTGGTTCCCAAACTACGCTCTTCCCAAACAGTAGTGTTCTAGCGCTTGGCCAATGTGTTTTCTCCATTTAAGTAAAAACAGTGGATAGAATTTTCTTAATTTTGAGTTTCTTGTCCCATGAAATTTCATTATTATAGTTATGTAATTGTAGCAATACAATAGTTTATTGCTATTACTGCCAATCAACTTAGCACTGGGAGGTGACAAATGAACAAGGAGCAAAACAAGTTAGCGGAAGATGCGGGGATACCTCGTCTTGCTTAACTGGCTAGTTTAAAGAACTGTAATGAGATTGGATGTGATATTTATATGACTCATATAATGGAGCCATTTATGTTGGCATCCTAACACAGGACAAGTGATCTTAGTTTGTGGACTGAGAAGCAGGGTGGAGTGGGAGCCTCCACCTGGGTTCAGAAGCAGGTGCCTGGACTTGTATCACAGCTCTGCCACAGACAGACTCCTCCCAGCTCTGTGACCCTGGGCAAGTCACCTAACCCCTCTCTTTCTCAGTCCCTCACCTATAAAGTAGAGACAGTAATGTACCAACTTCATGGTTATTGTGAAAACTAAATGAATCAACACATGCAGAATACTTAGAATATGCCTGGCACATAGTACTTTACAATGTTATGAAATGTTGTTTTATAACATTAGATGTAAATATTTCATGGTGCTCAGCAGAGAACACTGTGGTCCTGTATTGTGAATATATCTGAGAACCATGGGTTTGGGGTTTCTCTCCTAATTCTGAAATCGTATTATTCTGTGTCACAGAATTAGATTCCCCATTATCTTTTTTTCTCTTTTATAACTTAGTGCTTTAATGAAAGTGGTTTTTGTTCTCCCCTCTGTACCTAGCGTGAAATCACTCTTTTCCTTTTCCAAGTGGGATCTAATCTTAAATATGGCTTCAAAGGGTTTCTTTTCTGTTTCTTGACACAAAGGTGGTTTTGTATTGTGTACATTGGTTACAGTTATCTACTACTACACGCCTAATATCCTTCAGTTTTTTATCCTATAGATGAGGACGCCGAAGCTCAGAGAGAGTAAACTGTCAAAAGCTACAAGTGGCAGACTCATGACTTTAAGTCAGGCTGTCTGACTCCGAAGCCTGCTCTAATGTCAGTACAGCAAGTTGAAGTTGCTGTTCCAGTGGCTGCGATCCTGTTCCAGTGTAACTAACCTGAAGCAAGTTCAGGCCTCACTGCTTTAAATGGAGACAAATTTCCACATTGGTATTCCTGAAGGATGCTCTTTTTATGCTATCCCTGCTCATTCAAAGAAAGCTGAAAGGTTCAGCAAATGGAGTTCTCTGGTGGTTCAGTGGTTAAGAATCCACCTGCCAATGCAGGGGATACGGGTTTGATCCCTGGTCCCTGGTCAGGGCAGCTAAAGCCCGTAATCCACAACTACTGAAGCCTGCATGCCCTGGAGTCCATGCTCCAAAACAAGAGAAGCCACTGTAATGAGAAGCCCTCACACCGCAGCTAGAGAGTAGCTCCCACCTTCTCTGAACCAGAGAAAACCCGCACGCGGTAATGAAGATCCAAAATTTAAAAGAAAAAAATTTTTAAGCAAACAGAAGTAAGCAATTGTTTGTGCACCAGGCTGGACAGCCTCGGGGCCCGGCCATTCTCTGTCTGCCCCCGGGGAATTGTCCTGTCCTGCTCACTCTGCCCGAGCCTGGAGGAGAGGCAGCTGGCGGTCTCCCTTGGTGTCTGCTCCCCCAGCCTTCTCGTGCTTCCTTAACGTTTCCCAACCGCTGGCTGCTGAGTGTCTGCACTGTGGTGCTGGTGGCACCAGATGCTCAGGGAGAAGATAACACCCACCACTCCGAGGGCTGGTCCCCTTCTGTTCTGTCTCCAGACCCCACCCACCACTCCCTCCCCAGATTGCGAAGCCACCTCTTCCATTGCTTTCCACAGTTTTTATACTCATTTTGCATGTCAGCCTCCCTCTAACTTCTCTCCATGACTCATGTCTCCTGCTAGAATTCAGGGAAGGGGTTAGCAGTTTCTGCTGGTTACTTTGTAATGAGTCAGCAAAGTCGGTTTGCATGCCTACTATCTAGAATGCAGCACACTTCTCCATGTAAAGAATGATATATTGGGAGGGTGCCACGCCACCCCAGCACAGAAACCTCTGCTGCAGCCTCAGTGTTTCTGAGGCTCAGTAATGTGCCTGTCTGCCTTTGAAGGTGGGTCTGGGACTCTTCCTCCACCTCTTCGTGCAGCTCATGAAACAGGAGCTTCTCGATTCCGTGTCCTAAGTGGTTCTAGAGAATTGGCTTCTTTCAGCCCAGAAGGACTAGTGATGGTGGGAACCAGGCTGGTGGGTGGTAGCGGGTGAGCAGCACCTGGGAAACATGGGAACTACGAGGAGGCAAGACAAGGCGGAGGCTGGACTGTTGGGTCACTCCATTGTCTGGCTCAGGGCTGCCTTACCAGTGAACAGGTTGGAAAGGCAGGTGTCTTTCTTGCCTTCTTCTTCCCCCTTACTGTTCCTCAGTGTCAGTCTTAACCATGCAGTCATCCCCCTGTGAGTTGGGAAGCCAGCCACCCTTCCCTGCCACTGGACTGTGAACTCTAAGGGAGCAGCATTCTCTGTCACCTTTAATGCTTGAAATGCTTCAAAGCATGAAAAAAAATTCCTACTATTTCTTGAGTACTCATCATTATGCTCTGTGATCCTAAATGCTGTCATGTTGCATTGAATCTAAGATGTTGCTGGTAAGAAACACAATTATTTTATGTATCATTATGAAAGGAACAAGCCTTGCCAACTAAACTCTGATACAAGGGCTTCCTGCTACTGAGAATTTTTATTGTACACTTGTTGAAAGAGCTTTTTTAGATTCATTTGGGCATGGATTGGTATCACTCATGCACATATGTGGAAGGGAAAATATAAGGAAAATGTTTAAGATATTCCTAAATATTGTCACTTTCAGAGTCTGACTCTTGAGAATCACTTTTGGCTCAGAGTCATTACTGTCTCAGTGTCACCAAGAGTGTTGGTGACACAGCGTTTCTGCTGTCACCAGGAATCTCCTGCAAGCAGCTCCTACCCATCCTGGGAGTTGTGATCCTGGTGTTTTTTTACTCAGCCTGTGGCAGGCCTGTCTTTCCACATGTCTCAGTAAAAACATGGCACAATGCAGCATCATTCATGCTGCCCCGTCTCATACCCACGTACCATAGATTTGGTGGGCAAGGTCATTTTTCCAGTGATGGATGTTTGCTTCCCTAATCAAATTTACGCCCAGCTGCTGTTCATGTGCCTCTTGGCGTAATGCCAATTTATAGTGTCATCTTTCTGAAGACATTTAAAGTGGCAGCCCCACTCAGGGTGTCTAGTGCTGACAACACACTGACTCAGTGAAGCGAGGACAGGACTAATGAAGGGCGGCGAGCAAGGTCACACTCAAGCAGGCAGCGCGTCCCCATCCTTACCGCCATCTGGATCAGAGTTAACTGTAGAACCCAGTGTGGTAGAGTTGACCCTCGTTCAGAAACGCGAGCAGGTGAAGAAAAGTACGTCAAAGACTTGATGAAACGTAGACTGTTTACTCTTATAACAACCATGCTAGGCAGATAATTTGGGTTTTCCAATGAGGAGACTGAGACTCAATCTATGGCTTACTAGTGTCATACCCTGGTAAACACGTGGTAGATTTGGGGGCATAGAACCCAGATTTGTCTGACTCTAAGGCTCATACTTTCAATTATATTGTTACACTCTTTATTCATTTGTGTGTATGTTCAGTTGTGTTTGACTCTTTGTGACCCCGTGGATTGTAGCCACCAGGCTCCTCTGTCCATGGGATTTCCCAGGCAAGAATACTGGAGTGGGTTGCCATTTCCTCTTCCAGGGGATCTTCCTGACCCAGGGATTGAACCCACACCTCTTACGTCTCCTGCATTGGCAGGTGGATTCTTTACCACCAGTACCTATAATATATATTAATATATATGACCTAGAATAGTCCCTGGCCCATTCTAATTTAATCAATTTATTAATAAATTTAATAAATATTCATTAAATAACCAACCCAGGGATCGAACCCAGGTTTCCCACGTTGCAGGCAGATTCTGTACCAGCTGAGCCACAAGGGAAGCCCAGGAGTACTGGAGTGGGTAGCCTATCCTTTCTCCAGTGGATCTTCCTGACCCAGGAATCGAATGTGGGTCTTCTGCACTGCAGGTGGATTCTTTACCAATGGGCTTTCAGGGAAGCCCATAAAATCATTAGAGAGTCCAAAAGACTGTTCTGTATATCTGTGTTCCTTTTGCTCTCTCACATATAGGGTCATCGTTACCATCTTTCTAAATTCCATATATATGCGTTAGTATACTGTATTGGTGTTTTTCTTTCTGACTTACTTCACTCTGTAAAATAGGCTCCAGTTTCATCCACCTCATTAGAACGGATTCAAATGTATTCTTTTTAATGGCTGAGTAATACTCCATTGTGCATGTGTACCACAGCTTTCTTATCCATTCATCTGCCGATGGATATCTAGGTTGCTTCCATGTCCTGGCTATTATAAACAGTGCTGTGATGAACATTGGGGTGACCCGTGTCTCTTTTAATTCTAGTTTCCTCGGTATGTATGCCCAGCAGTGGGATTGCTGGGTCATATGGCAGTTCTGTTTCCAGTTTTTTAAGGAACCTCCACACTATTCTCCATCTGTACAAGTTTGCATTCCCATCAACAGTGTAAGAGGTTCCCTTTTCTCCACACCCTCTCCAGCATTTATTGTTTGTAGACTTTTGGATAGCAGCCATTCTAACCAGCGTGAGATGGTGCCTCATTGTGGTTTTGATATGCATTTCTCTGATAAAGAGTGATGTTGAGCATCTTTTCATGTGTTTGTTAGCCATCTGTATGTCTTCTCTGGAGAAATGTGTTTTTTTGAGAATAACATTGAAACATGTATATTATCATATGTGAAACAGATTGCCAGTCCAGATTCGATGCATGAGATGGGATGCTCAGGGCTGGTTCACTGGGATAACCCTGAGGGATAGGATGGGAAGGGAGGTGGGAGGGGGGTTCAGGATGGGGGACAGATGTATACCCATGACTAGTTCGTGTCAGTGTGTGGCAAAAAGTAATTAGCCTCCAATTAAAATAGATAAATTAAAAAAATAATATTTACCACCTTAAAAAAATCATTAGAGAGGATAGAAATGCTTCTTTTCCTGGAAATGAAGTCCCCAACACTTTGAACAGTGGGTGAAAGAAAGAACGATGGGTGGCCATTCTCTAGACAGGCTGCAGTTTGTGGCTCTCAGGTTCTTTGAGGTTGAGAAGAGGAGCAGAGAACTCTGTCCCCAGCTCACAGAGTCTGTCAGCACCCGCCTGTTGGACAGTGCCGAGGTACTTCCTGGAATCCTTCCTGCCCCTGACCCATTGCCTATAAATCAAAATCAGTAGAGCTCTATAAACTGTGCCGTGAAATAAAAATAAAGGAAATCAAATATGACAAGCCTTGCTATGAAGGGTGTCCAGGTACAGGGCAGTTTTATTGGATAAATTGCTAAGTTAAAAAAATATAAAATGTTTTGAAAATTCTGGAGCTCTTACAGTTCATCAGGAAAATGTGAAAATTGGCATATTTGAGCACCATCATGCGTTAGATCTATGCCTGGGAGTTTTACACATGTCATGTAACCCTCACAGTAACACCAGGAGATCATTATCATCTCCATTTTATACAGGATGATATTGAGGCTCTGGGAGCGTATGTGATTTGGCCAAGGGATGTAACTGCTGAGCAGCTGAGCTAGTGGGGAAGCCTGGGTGCTCAACTCAGAGTCTGTGGATTTTCCACTGTTCTCTGCTGCTTCCCATCTAAGCTTAAGGCCAGAAACCCCTTTATACTCTGATTTTACAGTTGACAGCGCTGATGCTAGAGGATTTCAAGTGGCTTACTTAGGAGCAGACTCACACCTAGGATTCAGTTTTCTTGAACAGTTTATTAAACAACAAATAATTGAAGAATATCACGCTGTTTTGAATAGTTCAGTAGTTACAGAAACTCCATAGGTCTTGTAAGTATATCTTAAAGAACAAGAATTGGGTATTCTGTATCGGTGCTTTAGATTCCAGACATTTTTTGAATGAAAGAGTTCGCCATCTTGGGCTTCTTTATGTGCTAAGAGTATTTTAAAATGAGTGAGTGAGTGAGTGAGTTGAAAGTCATTCAGTCATGTCCAACTCTTTGTGACCCCATGAACTATACAGTCCATGGAATTCTCCAGGCTAGAATACTGGAGTGGATAGCCTTTCCCTTCTCCAGGGGATCTTCCCAATCCAGGGATCGAACCCGGGTTTCCTGCATTGCAGGTGGAATCTTTACCAGCTGAGCCACAAGGGAAAATGATTGGGAAGTACCATTTTGGGCAGCATTTCACACCTGTAATACTGATCTTTACTACAGCCTTTCCTCTGTGTCAATGAACTGTTCTGTTAGTTTACCCCCATCTGCTAAGTAGTTATTCCCTTTTTTCTCCCCCTTTATCCTTGCTCTATGTGGCTTCTGGTACTTTATGTCATGTTATGTCTACTTCTTTGTCTTGGTAAGATTAGAAGAAAGGTATTTTAGTCTGGAGTAAATTTCCTATCCTTTCCCATCTCTGCTTTCTTGTTCCTGTTCATCCTTCAACTTTCATCTTCTCCGAGAAGTCATCCGTGGATACCCACTTAGGAATCAGGTGTCTTCTCTTTTCCCCCCGGCAGCCAGTCCGTACACATGATCAATGACCTGCCACAGGCCAGATCTAGAGTGACTCACATTCCTTGACATGAAGGAACTTAGGGTTGAGATGGGGAGGCACACAGTTAGAAAGATGCAGTATGATTGAATGCCTTATTTTAAAGCTACTTGGTGAGTGCGTATCATGGGGCAGGCATTGTGTGAAGTGAGCATCTTACGGGCATTATCTCACTTTTGCTCAATAACCTTATGATCCCGATTTTAAGGAGAAGGAGAGTGATTTAGAGCACATCCGTATTCTGCCTAACGTCACTGAAGTCACAGAATTGCTGCCGGAATCCGGGTCCAGAGCCCAAGCCTGTAGCCACTCTGCCTCCTGTGCAGGTCAGAGCACTTCCCTGTGTGTCCCCAGGCCCTCGTGTGCCAGGCACACGGAGAGGACAGCTCCAGTGCTGGAGTTAGAGAGTAACAGTCACTTCACAGTCACGCAGCCACTTTGTGTGTATCAGTCACTCAGTCGTGTCCGACTCTTTGTGACCCCATGGACGGCAGCCCATCAGGCTCCTCTGTCCCTGGGACTCTCCGGCCAAGAACGCTGGAGTGGGTTGCCATCTCCTTCTCCACAACCACTTTGATTGCAAATCATCCTTCAGTTAGGAATTCAAGATGCAAGAATTCAAGATATACCACATATGTCCAAACTTACTCATCACAAACATTGAAAATAACCGTTTATCAACATAACATTAAATACATTATGATATGTTTATACAATGAAATGATAAAGCTATAGTAAAAATATAATAGTAAAGAACAAATGCTATAGGCATCTGGAACAATGTAAAAGGGATGGTATTATATGGAATAAATAAGGTTTAAAAGAGATGCCGCTTTGTATAGAATTGATACTATGCTGCCATTTGTGGTTTGGAGAAGCAGGGAGTAGTTATATTTTTGTCTATATATAATATAAATTGCTTGTATAAAGTATCTTTGGAAGAACAGATAAGAAATTGATATTATGGACTGGTGCTGAAGACTGGTAAGGGATTCCAGGTAGCGAGATTGTCCACTGTACACATTTCTGTGCCTTTTGAATTTTGAGCCAACTGAATTTGCCACCTATTGAAAGTATATAACTAAAAATAAAAGAAATAACAGGCAACTTGCTAGAAATGAGAAAAAAATAAGAAAGGCACTCTGAGCTGATGTATTTTCTGAGTATGGGAGTTAAGCCTGCCTCCGTTCTCGCTGCGTCCCAGTGTGTACTTGGCTGTTTGTGCAATTGATCAACTAAGTTGAAAAAATAAAATCTTTGATTCCTGTATGGGGAAAGCACAGCATTTTTTTTCATTGTATTAATTCCTGTTGAAAATACCTATCCTGAGTCTAACCATGATGAGACATCAGACGAACTCAAATTAAGGGACCTTCTGAAAAATAAATGGCCTGTGAGTTTCTAAAATGTCAAGGTCATGGAGAACTAGGAAAGACTGGGGACTGTTCCCAGTCGGAGGAGACTGACAGGACATGTTGGCAGGGATACGCCGTGTGTGAGGCCAGAGTGGACCCTTGGCCAGAAAAAGAGGGTTTTTCTTCTCTGAAAAAGACGGTAATCAGACAGTTGGCAAAAGTTGAATGTGGTCTGTAAGTTAGGTAATAGCACTGTCAATATCCTGATTTTGATAGGAGTACCGTGGTTCTGTGAGACAATGTCCTGCTTTTAGGAAATAGGCACTTGATAATTTAGTAGTAAAGGGGTTTTGTGTCTGCAACTTACTCGTACATAGTTTAAGTTAAAAGGGAGAGGATGAAAAAGAGAGAAGATGAAAGAAAAGGAGAGAGAATAATAAAGCAAACATGGTAAAATGTTAACATTTGGGGGAACAGTGAAGAAACACAGAAGTTCTTTGTATTTTTGCGGCTTTGTCACCTGAAATTATTTCAAAATAAAAAAAAATTAAAAACATTTCCAATGTGGAACATTTTCTGATTTTATAATATGGGGCCTCTTGTACAGTTTTTTTTTGTCCTTGTGTACAATTTTGTGATTATCCTCCTATAACTATTTATATTACCGGTGACATTTCTCTGAGTGTCTTAATATTTTTGTTCCTTTTAAAAAATATATAACAACTTGGTTGAAGTTTAATTCGTATACTGTACAACTCACCCTCACTATCTTTTATGTATGCTTAAATAGTACTACTATATAAGGAAGGTATGCTTAACAAAAAGACAACATTGTAGGTGTAATTTACACATGATAAAATTCACCTCTTTTAACTGAATAGGTCGATGGCTTTTGACATGTGAATTCCCCATGTATCTGCCACCCTACTCTAGATACAAGAAAGAGAACATTACAGCCCCTTTGCGTATAGTCACCTGCTGTCGACAGGGGCATTGTTTGCAGGATCCTCTGGAGGGTGCAGGGTGAATGTGTGTGGTGGGGCGAGGTTGCTAGTGATGCAGCTGAGCTGGAGCACCCCCTCCCTGGCTCCCAAGAGGCTCCCAGGTGGTTTGGACGTGGCCATTCTGTATCCCAGACACCCCAACACTGTGTGTCCCAGTTGCTTTTCTTCCATGGGCCTTATTCCAATTCAGAGGCTGGAGCATGTATAGCTTTAGAATGTTTCTCAGGCTATTTCCGGTCCCAGTAGAGGAAATTCTGGCAGGGTTCTGGACAGTGGTCCTTCTCACCTTGAGTTGAGTGGTGTTCTGAGCAGCTTGGCCTTGCTTGTCTATGATGCCACTTAATGGGCTGGCGCAAGGAGGTGTATCAGGCCTGGCTGCCCTGTTAAACAGCAGATCTCACATGACCTTTAAACCATCAGCGTTTTATCATCATCAAAAGGGAAAATTGATCACAACATCTGTTTTGGAAAATAGTCATATTTCAAGATATAGGTTTTGTGCCCATCGATGTGTAGGGAGGCTTTGATTTGCCAGCTCATCACTCCCGTATTGACTCCATAGGAAACAAAGTTGGTATCCGTATTCACCAAACTGTGGCCCAGGAAATTTGGCTCCCTCCACCTGCCATTTTCCCCTATTTTGTGACTTTTATTATGTTGCTTTTCATTTTGAGTTGGTGGTATAGGAAGTCAGTCCCTCAACAGGTGTGCCCACAGGGCCGAGCTGGCTGAGCAGCAGTAAGATCTGGTGTCAGCCCAGCACCTGACTGCCTTTAATACGTGGGGGCCTCCTCCGCCCTCCTCTGCCTGTGATGCAGGCGCCGTCCACCTGATGTGTGCCCGGAGCAGAGCGTGCATGCGGTACATTGTGTCATCATTACATATCATTTCTCCATTTTCACCTTTGTTGCCGAGGTGTGTTATCTCTTCCAAAGCTTTTTTTTTTCTCTCTGTGGCTGAGACTTTAACTTATCAAAATGCATTCATGTATTTGAAGTCTTGGGTCCTGTTCTCTTTTTCTCAGGCACGCTGCAGAGAGGCCTTTCTGTCCCTGACAAGTACGCGCGTGGGAGACAGATGACTGTCCTTCACCCCACACAACTCTAGGTGCCCGGGCCACTGTCCGGCCGGGGGGGGGGATGGATTCCAAAGATGAAAGCTCACACGTGTGGACCCCGGCTGCAGAGCATGAGGAGAACGCTGCCCAGGTGAGAAGTGCTCTCCCAGCTGGGCACTGACCGCGGTGTTTTAGTTGGTAGAGTTTGCTGGGAGCTAGAGAAATAGCAGCTCCTGTATAGTGCTGTGGGGCAAGGAGGAAGTGGGTGGGCAGACGTGGTACGTAAGGAATGGGCAGCATTTCAGCGCTTCGAATGCTCCATCTGCATGGGTTGCTGTGATTTCAAGAAACTACATACCACCCATGGGCTTCTCTGCCTTTCCCCAACTTACCGTTAAAACCCTCTTCTCTGCTCCATTTTATTTCATGGTGAAAGCTTCAAACTGCAGGGTTTCTTTTATGTTATTCAGAAAAGGGTTTTGATTTCTTTGTGTGTAGTGAAGTACAAGGTATGTCTATAAAGTGAGTGGCTTTTCCTTTTCTTTTCAAATTCAGAATGTAAACATCTCATTGAAAGTTGTCCCAGTGAATCAACAGCTCTGGAGGTTAGTCACTTGTTCAGATATCGCTGCCTTTCAAATTGCTCTGCTAATCAGCTACACATTCTTTTGACTGTCCTCAGCAGAGGTGAATCTCTGTGTTTTTGGTATGGATTTGAGTTTTGGTAAAAGTCAGCAGTAATAGGGAGCCACGTGTTATATGCGACCAATGTATAAAACTTCATTTTAAAGCATTATAATATATATGTAATTTCATTTTCATCAAATTACATAACCATAGTTGTTCAGTTGCTAAGTAATCAGAAAGTTTACATTGAAGCCTTTAAATATACATATTATATTTGATTTAAGTAGTATAACTAATGTTACAGTACATAAAATCAATCATCAGATATGATTTAAACGTCTGTGTCTGAGCACTGAGAATAAAGTACCAAAGAAGCTTCCAGCAGAATACTTGAGAATGCTGTTTTGGTTCTCATGGAAGCTATCTGGAAGGCTACTTTCATGTAGCTATATATTTTGGGGTACTTTGTTTATAAACAAAAATGCAGTCTGTTAATAAATAGGGTCCACATTTGCAGGTAACCTGACAGTAGACAGCAGAGCTCAGCACCCTTGTTGCACCCCATCCTTGCAATGTTTCTTCTCCCATCCAGGAATCCTGGTTTAGCCGAGTACTTGGTGATGAAGACCAAGTTGAACAGTTTGGATAGCTCTCAAGGAAAAAAAAATTTTTTTCTTTTTTAAGCATTGAAACTAGTTAAAAGATTTTGATGTTACTGAATAAGTCTAAACTCACAAAATTATCTTGCAGCACTTAAAATTGCACAGATAGTTCAGAAGCCCAATTCTTGTGCAAACTGTATCTTCATGGGCAGAGCAGATTTATGTAGAAGCTGGGGTAATCACTTAGTGCTAAAGGGGAAGTTGGTTTTATTTACATGGTGCTTGACTTCGTCTTGTCTCCAGTTTTCTTTCTGTGGGTTGAATTTGCTTATGTCATCTTTGGAATCTGTTCTTCACTGGAAAAAACTGAAATAAAAAATTATTTGTAAAGCCAAGGCAGTGTAAGAGTAAAGATTCCCACCTAAGAGGGCCTGACTTCAATATCGGCACATAAATTATTCCTCTCCCAAATGTGTACTTTGACCATCTGCTTTGTACCTTCAATATCAGACACTCGGCTGTGTGCCAGCCTGCAGGAACTCAAACCTCCGAAGCTGACTGCTCAGAAAGCACTTTACAGAATCAGCTTCTGCTTTAGTTCTTCATAGACAGAAAATTATTTCCCCTGGTGACAACTCAAATAGTTATCCAAACCCCTGAAAAGTACATTCTCAGAATTTTTTTTTGTCTTTACCTACTTGGCAAAGAAAAGTTCTGTTACATTCACCGAGTTAGCAGGCATTCCCCTCTTGCCTACAGAACAGCCACGGAGGACAAAAGAATTTGTATGAAAGCAAGTGATCTTGTTTTAATGTGTTTGCCAAAAGGGACTCTTCGTTAGAAAGTAGAATTTTTATGACGTGTTGAAAGCAACTGACTTTTGAGTCTTGACATGTTTTTCCTCGTTACAGAATAATCTGTTTTGTGGTTTGGTAGTGTTGTCCATCAGGAATCTTCTGTCACATTTGTTCACAGCACACCCCGAAAGAGAGACCTGCAGTTGATATTTGAGGCAAAGGGGCATTTAAATTGGTTGCCTAATATTAAGTAAAAATCAATGAGAAGGTCCTTGGATCCCTCTGCCAAGTCACTAACTCAGCACAGATGAAGACCCATCCGTTGATCCTGTTCTCTTTTCTTGATGATCTTTTAGAAATGCACGTGTGTGGTGTTCTCGGTCAGTTCCCTGTCTCTGTGCTACAGGGTGGGTTCCATAAGGGTGATCGCTTCATACTTGCTTTTTTTTTTTGCCCCAGGTGCATTTTGTTCCAGACGCTGGAACTGTGGCCCAGATTGTCTACACCGATGACCAGGTCCGTCCACCACAGCAGGTGGTGTACACAGCAGATGGTGCTTCCTACGCCTCCGTGGATGGTCCTCAGCACACGCTGGTCTACATCCATCCCGTGGAAGCTGCGCAGGCACGTTGGGACCGTGGTTGATGGCTCGTTTGTTAATCTGTTAATTCATCCCTTAGGTTTACGCTCTGCTAGTCACTGTGCGGCTGGCAGGTGATGCAGGAAATATGCAGATAAGATGTGTGCTCTCAAGGAGCTTATTACCATCTTGGCAAAGGAAGATGTGGTTTATTTATTTAAATTAAGTGTAAGGAGTTAGAGCACTAACCTGGGATGAGGTCCTTTCCCCACTGACTGTTAATATTGATCAATTATTATTACAAACAAGATTATCAGCCTGTTACTTTTGCTAAGTATCAAGAACCAGGCCAAACATGACATTTATTTCTGTTTAACTTAATCAAGATGAATCTCAGTGGAAACATGCACATTATTTCAGTTAAACGTGTAAGTGAGGGATCCTGCTAGCTTGTTAACTGCTATTTACTAATAACTTATTGATTTTTAGGACTATATAGAAATGAGGGTAAAAGCTGTACAATTTTAACTGCATTCATTTTTTTGGCTAGTGACTCTTGAGTGTTAGTGTCCAAATGCATAATAGGAATATCCCCCAACATATAAATGTTACTTTGTATTTTAAGCACTTTCTAATGTACATAGCACTTTCTAATGTACATAGCACTTTTAAATATATTAGAAATCAGTTCCATTGTTTTTAACAAAGATTTGTTTTTTTTTAACATGAGCCATTTTTAAAGTCTTCATTGAATTTGTTACAATATTGCTTCTGTTTTTATGCTTTTGGTTTTTTGGCCGAGAGGCGTGTGGGATCTTAGCTCCCCCACCAGGGTTGAACCCACATCCCCGCATTGTAAGGTAAAGTCTTAACCATTGGCCCTCTAGGGAAGTCCCCAGTTCCATAGTTTTTGTAGTAGGATCCTGGTAATAAAAATTTGCCCTCATGCAATATTTAATCAGGAGACTCAAAGCACTCCCAAGAAGAAATGAGACCCACCTAATAAATGCCTTTCAAATCTATATAAAGGGGAAATTGCCTGATAGTCAGATGTTAGTTTTGGAATAGCCCTTCTCAGTTTTAGGCCCCCAGCTGTACTGAAATAAGAACAGGTAGATTATGTAAAGAATATCCTGTGCCCAACTTTAAGATCATTACTATGTTACTAAATGTCTGAGTTATGAGAGTTTTTAAATGGCAAATATAAGAAATCTGAAGCTCGCTGAAATTCTCTTTTACAGTTCTCTTGAATCAGCACTTATGGCTCCTATGACCATAAATTTGCTAAAGCCTTAGGCAAATTAGAGTCATTTAAAAGTTTTAGAGGAAAGAATACTTTTTTGGATGAGAGATTTCTTGTGGGGTCCTGGCTGAAATAATTTTGAAGGTTTTCCTTCTTTAGTTATCATGACTGTCAGCCAAATGTTTATGAAAACTTTGAAAATTATGATCTTACTGGCTTTATCCAAAAAGGAGTCTATGGAACATTAAATGCAGTTGATTTATTTTCTACATCTGCTGAGTGTGCCTTTAAATTAAAAAGAGTTGTGATCCTTGGGTATACAGTATTCTTCTCTTTGTCAGTGTATCTCTAACCATTTTCATTTAATTGCAAGTCTACCCCTGTGACAGAGTGTTATGTGAGAATGCATGCCCCCTTGTTCATGGAATGCCTTTTTAATTAACCATGACATTCAATCTCAGGAGAGGCTTTGCTTTAGAGTAAAATCACGAAGTGTGCAGTGCGTTAGCCAATGGAGAGGGTTAGCTTTTACAATCTCTTTGAAGACATATAAATGAAAGGCTTTAGCAAAATATAGGATTACTGTCTTTATCTTCTTTATTAATGAAAGATTATTACTAGCTATATGAGAGTAACTCTCTCAGGAATTGGTGCTTAGCAGTAGGATAATTTTTCCTGCATAGACAAGCTGTCTAAAGATCTATTGATAAGTTTTTGCTGTTGTTGTTGTTTGTTTAGACGCTGTTTACAGACCCAGGCCAAGTAGCTTATGTCCAACAAGATGCTACAGCTCAGCAGGTAATGAGTTGCTTTTTTGCCTCCTTGTTGTTTCTGGATAATATTATGAAGTTACCCTTTCTTGGAATGCCCCAACCCTCTGCACTGTGCATTCTCTGAAAGTCTGTGTCTCGTGTGTTTAGAATATTCTCGATGTCTGTTAATGAAGACAAAGCAGAATGCGACACTAACACGCTCCAACCAGTGTGTACTGAAACACTTTGGTAATACAAAAAGGATTTGTCAGGGAAATTTAAGCATTAAAGTAAAATAAGGATATTAACTGGGTATTGGTTCAAGTTCCAAAGAATAATCCTGAGTTTCAAAAGTGTCTGTGGAAATTTGGACACCTTTTAGTACTTGCTCTTTTTTTTGATTATTGACTTATATTTGATTTGTAGTGTTGTGTTAGTTTCAGGTGTATAGCAAAGTGATTCAGTTATATCTATATTTATATCATATATATATTCTTTTTTAATGTTCATTTCTTTTTGGTTTATTACAGGATTCTGAATATAGTTTCGTGTGCTATATAGTAGGACCTTGTTGTCTATCCATTTTTTATTTACACCTACCCCCTTTCTCCTTTGGTAACTATAAGTCTGTTTTCTAAGTCTGTGAGTCTGTTTCTCTTTTGTAAATGAATTCGTTTGTATCACATTTTAGATTCCACATATAAGCGATATCATATGATATTTGTCTTTCTCTGACTTAGTATGATAATCTGTTTTAAAATATTGTGGTAAAATTCCTGCTTAAATTGCCTATACCCTTGGTGGCAACTTTCTTCCTTCCAGTTTCTGAGAATTGAGAGTCTTCAGATTGGTTTTCTTTTAAAACATTTCTTTTCTTTTACCTCTATTTCTACTATATCCTATTTTACTTTGAGAGACTTCTTCCTTATTTTTCTTCTGGTTGTGAAAGTGATAAAGAAGGTGCAAAAGCTTGATAATTGTCAGTCCTACCCTAAAAAGAATATGACTCCAAACAGTTTTATTTTCACGATGGCTAGTATGACTGTTATTCAGCTGTACCACTGAGTGTCATGAGTGATTATTAAGTAAGCTTACTCATCAGTAAGCACCTTTTGCTTTTCAGATTTCTTAGTAGGTGATTTGGATACTTCCATTTTATTTGATTATTATGTTTTTCAATCAATGGGACATTGTTATTCTGTTTTATTTTTGACTATGCTGTGTAGCGTGTGAAATCTTAGTTCCTCTATGAGGGATTGAACCTGTGCCACCTGAAGTGGAAGTGCAGAGTTTCAGTCACTGGACTGCCAGGGAAGTCTTTGGATAATTATATTTTAAAATTTGAAAAGTGAACGGTAGTTGTATTAATATTATTTATGGAATCTAGAGAAAATTAGGAGTTTTTGTTGTATCGCTTATGCTTGAATTTATTCCTGATTGCTGCTGCTGCTGCTGCTAAGTCGCTCAGTCGTGTCCGACTCTGTGTGACCCCATAGACGGCAGCCCGCCAGGCTCTCTCGTCCCTGGGATTCTCCAGGCAAGAGTATTGGAGTGGGTTGCCGTTTCCTTCTCCAGTGCGTGAAAGTGAAAAGTGAAAGTGAAGTCGCTCAGTCGTGTCTATTCCTGATTGCTAGTGACCTACAATTTTGTGAAGTCCGTCAACTTGAACGAGAGTCTGTCTTAGTACATTGGGGCTGCTACAGCAAGCCATACTGGCCTGTGTGCCTCTGCGCAGTTGCCCAGTCCTGTCCGACTCTTTTAGACCCCGTGGACTGCAGCCCACCAGGCTCCTCTGTCCATAGGATTTCCCAGTCAAGAATACTGGAGTGGGTTGCCATTCCCTTTGGGGATCTCCTGTGTCTCTTGCATTGGCAGGCAGATTCTTTACTGCTGAGCTACCTGGGAAGCTCCTACCATATTCTCAGTGGATTATAAACAACAGAAATTTATTTCTCACAGTTCTAGAGTTTGGGAAGTCCAAGACCAAGGTGCCAATAGATTTGTTGTCTCGTGAGAACCCTCTTCTTATTCACAGATGGCTGACTTCTTGCTGTGCCCTCCATGGCAGACAGGGCGAGGCTGCCCTCTGGGGTCTTGTAGAAGGGCACTCATCCCATTCATAGGGGCTCCACCCTCATGACCTAATCACCTTTCAGAGGCCCTACCTCCTAACTTCGTCACACTGGGGATTAGATTTGGACATATATATAAATTTGGGGAGATATAAACATTCTGTAGCAGAGATGCTATTTATTTTAGTAATTTTGTACTAATTAAGTATATTCTTGATAAAGACAAATCATGTCCATTTCTGTGAATATTGATTCTACCAACAAGCAATGGCTAGATTTAATTAACTTTTACATCTGAACAGGAAAAAAGCAAAATGAAATGCCTTTGTATTTCTAGATGATTAATTCATTTACTCATTTTTAGAGTAATTTTTTTTCATAAAAAAGTTGAAGCATGCAAAAAAGAGAGTACATAAAAACCCAAACAAATGCTGCCCAGAAATAGCTTCATTAACTTACAGTTGGTAACTGTTACTCTAGACTTCTTTCAGACATAAAACAGACAAAGATAAACAGATAGGAGAAAATTGTGCCCTAAATGCTATTATTAATCTAAATACTTTAAACTTAATTTACTCATGTTTCCCTAACCCGTCTAGAGCTCCGGTCCCCTCAGTCTTCACCTCCTGCTGTGATGACCTGACTCAGCACACTGACCCTTCCCCCGCTTCCCTCCCCCACCGTTTGGGATTAGTTATTATTATAACTAATACATTTCTGTTATTCAGTAACCACAGCTATTTAGAATTCTGCTCTACTATCTCCTCGCATTTACTTTTGTAGAAATCTTGAGTCTAATTTTGGTTATTTTCCTCATTCCTTCTCTATCTTAATGCCTGTTTGAGTCTTTCTTTATCCTTGAAGTTTTTCTTTGAAGTCTAGTGACTTCACCAGCACATGAATAAGAATTCCCTAGGACAGGGTGTGTCCTTTTGATGTACAGGTTAAGACTCTATTTTGGGAACATTTTCATCTATTAGATTTTTGAAGATCTTTTTAGTTTCATTTGATATGTTCATTTTCCCAGGAATATCAGTGTGAATATATTGGTTTTACTTTCTGTACCTAACATTTTCTCTGATTATTTTTATATCTATTCTTTTCCACTTCATTTGTGTAATTTCTTTTGTGTCCCTCATGTTTCCTTACCATGTTTTTTAAGCTTTCTGATTAAATATACATAGAAAAGTGCAAAAAATTATAAGCAATAGTGCAATGGTATGAAGTAAGCATACTTTGTAACCAACACCTAGATTAAATAATGGAACATTATCATCTCCTAAAGGCTTCCCAGGTGGCTCAGGGCTAAAGAATCTGCCTGCCAATGCAGGAGACACAAGAGATGAAGGTTTAATACCTGGGTCAGGAAGATCCCCTGGAGTAGGAAATGTCAATTCACTCCAGTATTGTTGCCTGGAAAATTCCGTGGACAGAGGAGCCTGGTGGGCTACAATCTATGAGGTCAAAAAGAGGCAGATACACACACACACACACACACACACACACACACACACACACACACACA
>ML661322.1:1223042-1378570 GCA_007570785.1 Antilocapra americana
CACACACACACACACACACACACACACACACACACACACACACACACCCCATCTCCTAAAAGCTATCCTTACGCTTCCTGCTAATCACTGTTCCTTCCTTTCTCCTCAAAGGTGACACACCTTATACTGGTTTTCCATGGTTTTGAACTTGATATAAGTAGAATACCTTAGTATGGTTTCCTTTCTGTTTTGTTCTTTTGTTTAACATTGTCTTTGGTGTGGCTGTGGTTATCCTCCTTCTGTTTTTATAGCTGTATCATGTTCAGTTTTATGAATGTACCACAATTTATCCAGGAGTGTGATCCCACCTCTACTAAGTTCTTTAAGAGTTTCTTGTCCCTTTGCTTTTCCATGCTTCCCTGGTGGCTCAGCTGGTAAAGAATCTGCCCACAATGCGGGAGAACTGGGATCGATCCCTGGGTTGGAAAGATCTACCTTCTCCTCTTGCCCCCAATCCTTCCCAGCATCAGGGTCTTTTCCAGTGAGTCAACTCTTTGCACGAGGTGGCCAAAGTATTGGAGTTTCAGCTTCAACATCAGTCCTTCCAATGAACACCCAGGACTGATCTCCTTTAGGATGGACTGGTTGGATCTTCTTGCAGTCCAAGGGACTCTCAAGTTTCTGCTGTACAACAACATGAATCAGCTCTATGTATAAATATATCCCTTCCATCTTGAGCCTCTCTCCATGCCCCCATCCCACCCCTCTAGGTCATCATGGAGCACCACACTGAACTCCCTGTGCTATACAGCGGGTTCCCTCTAACTATCTGCTTTACACATGGTGATATATTTAGGTCAGTGCTACTCTCTCAATTCTTCCCACCCTCTCCTTACCCGCTGTGTCCACAAGTCCATTCTCTACCTCTGCATCTCTATTCCTGCCTTGCAAATTGGTTCACCAGTAACATTTTTCTAGATTCCATATACATGTGTTAATATATGATGTTTGTTTTTCTGTTTCTGACTGTCTTTACTCTGTATGAGAGGCTCTAGGTTCATCTACATCACGACAACTGATTCAATTTCATTCCTTTTATGGTTGAGTAATATTCAATTGTATACATGTACCACAGCTGCTCTACCCATTCATCTGTTGATGGACATCTAGGTTGCTTCCATGTCCTGGCTATTATAAATAGTGATGTAGTAAAAAAATTTATTTTGTCTTTTTATTTATTTTGTCTTTTTGAATTTTGGTTTTCTCAGAGTATATGCCCAGGATTGGGATTGCTGGGTCATATGGTAGTGCTGTGTTTAGTTTGTTTGTTTTTGATAATTGACCTACAACACTGGGTTAGATCCTGTTACACAACATAGTGATTTTTTTTTCCTGTACATTTCATATATTCCATGATGTCTAGTTATGACATGTCACCATACAAAGATACTGTGTACTGACTGTATTCCCCACACTGCACGTTTCATACCCATGACTCATTTATTTTGCAGCTAGGAGTCTGTGCCTCTTAATTTGCCACACCTATTTCTTTCCATCCCCTACCCTCTGCTGCTGTAGTAACCATCTGTTTGTTCTCTGTCTGTAACTGTTTCTGTTCTGTTATGTTTGCTCACTTATGTCTTTCATATTTATTTCTTCTTTTGTTCCCCTCTGCTCTGCTGGCTAGGATCTCCAATCCATTAGTGAATGGAGTTGGTGCTGGTAGATATGTAGGTTTCTCATTTTCCTTCCTGATTGCAGAGGGAAAACTTTCACTACTTTACGATGAAGAATGATGTTTAGTGCAGGGATTTTTTTTTTTTTCCCTTCAGCTCTAGCACATGGCACTTGGGATCTTAGTTCCCCAACCAGGGATTGAACCCTCACCCCCTTCAGTGGGAGCATGGAGTCTTAACTTCTAGACCACCAGGGAAGTCCTCTTGTACAGGCAGGATTTTTATGAAAAGAACACATTGATGAAGAAAGTGCCCTTTATGGTTTTTAATGAATGTTTATTGTTGATTGATGTTGATGGTTATTCATAGATGTTGATTTTTACCAAATGCTTTTTTGATTCTGTTGAGAGTTTTCTCTTCATTGTTAATAGGGTAGATTATATTAACTGATATTTAAAACTTAAGTCACAGACTTCCCTAGTGGATTAGTCAGTAAAGAATCCATCTAAGTATCTGCCTGCAATGTAGGAGACCCCAGTTTGATCCCTCGGTCAGAAAGATTCCCTGGAGAAGGAAATGGCAACCCACTTCAGTATTCTTGCCTGGAGAATCCCATGGATAGAGAAGCCTGGCTGGCTACAGTCCATTGGGGTCTCAAGACTCAAATACAACTTAGTGACTAAACCACCACCAAAAGTTAGGCCAGCCTTCCATTCTATAAAAAACTCCTTTTCTTGTATGTCTAGATTTGGTTTGCTGGTATTTTGTTTGGGGTTGTATGTTTTTATTCGCTAGTTCATTGTATTTTTAACCACTTTGTTTGATTTTTTTTCTTTTAAAGTAGCTTTTATCTTGATGATATTTTTTTCTTTTAATTACATCCTGAAAAGCTGTATCATCATTTTTGGTGGCTCTACAGTGTTCTGTTATGGGGATTTACTATCATTCATATTCTTCAGCTATTGTTTGTATCAGTTTAGTCACTCAGTTGTGTCTTTCATGGACTGCAGCATGCCAGGCTTCCCTGTCCTTCACCAACTCCCGGAGCTTGCTCAAGCTCATGTCCATTGAGTCAGTGATGCCATCCAACCATCTAATTCTCTGTCGTCCCCTTCTCCTCCTGCCTTCAATATTTTCCAGCATCAGAGTCTTTTCCAGTGAGTCAGTTCTTCATCAGGTAGCCAAACTATTGGAGTTTCAGCTTCAGCATCAATCCTTTCAATGAACATTCAGGACTGATTTCCTTTAGAATTGACTGGTTTGATCTCCTTGCAGTCCAAGGGACTCTCAAGCGTCTTCTCCAACACCACAGTTCAAAAACATCAGTTCTTAGGTGCTCAGCTTTCTTTACAGTCCAACTCTCACATCCATACATGACTACTGGAAAAAACTATATCTTTGGCTAGATGGACCTTTGTCGGCAAAAAAATGTCTCTGCTTTTTAATATGCTGTCTAGGTTGGTCATAGCTTTTCTTCTAAGAAGCAAGCGTCTTTTAATTTCATGGCTGCAGTTACCATCTGCAGTGATTTTGGAGCACAAGAAAATAAAGTCTGTCACTATTTCCATTGTTTCCCCCATCTATTTGCCATGAAGTGATGGGAACAGATGCCATGATCTTTCATTTTTTGAATGTTGAGTTTTAAGCCAGCTTTTTCACTTGCCTCTTTCACTTTCATCAAGAGGCTCTTTAGGTTCTCTTCATTTTCTGCCATAAAGGTGGTGTCATTTGCATATCTGAGGTTATTGATAGTTCTCCTGGCAATCTTGATTGCAGCTTGTGCTTCATCCAGCCCAGCATTTCACATGATGTACTCTGCACATAAGTTAAAAAGCAGAGTGACAATATACAGCCTTGACATACCCCTTTCCAAATTTGGAACCGGTCTGTTGTTCCATGTCTGGTTCTAACTTTTGCTTCTTGACCTACCTACAGATTTTTCAGGAAGCCGGTCAGGTTCTGGCTGGTATTCCTACCTCTTGAAGAATTTTCCAGTTTGTTGTGATCTACACAGTCAAAGGCTTTGGCATAATCAATAAAGCAGAAGTAGATGTTTTTCTGGTCCTCTTGTTTTTTTTTTTTTTTTTCTGTAATCCAACGAGTGTTGGCAATTGAATCTGTGGTTCCTCTGCCTTTTCTAAACCCAGCTTGAACATCTGAAAGTTCACAGTTCACATACTGTTGAAGCCTGGCTTGGAGAATTTTGAGCATTTACTAGCGTGTGAGATGAGTGCAATTGTGTGGTAGTTTGAACATTCTTTGGCATTGCCCTTCTTTGGGATTGAAATGAAAACTGACCTTGCCACTGCTGAGTTTTCCAAATTTGTTGGCATATTGAGTGCAGCACTTTCACAGCATCATCATTTTAGGATTTGAAATAGCTCAACTGGAATTCCATCACCTCCACTAACTTTGTTCATAGTGATGCTTCCTAAGGCCCACTTGACTTCGCATTCCAGGATATCTGGCTCTAGGTGAGTGATCACAGCATCATGGTTATCTGGTTCATGAAGATCTTTTTTGTATAGTTCTTCTGTGTATTCTTGCCACCTCTTCTTAATATCTTCTTCTGTTAGGTCCATACCATTTCTGTCCTTTATTGTGCCCATATTTGCATGAAATGTTTCCTTGGTATCTCTAATTTTCTTGAAGAGATCTCTAGTCTTTCCCATTCTATTGTTTTCATCTGTTTCTTTGCATTGATCACTGAGGAAGGCTTTCTTATCTCTCCTTGATATTCTTTGGAACTCTGCATTATAATGGGCATATCCTTTTCTTCTTTGCCTTTAGCTTCTCTTCTTTTCACAGTTATTTGTAAAGCCTCCTCAGACAACCATTTTGCCTTTTTGCATTTCTTTTTCTTGGGGATGGTCTTGAACACTGCCTCTTGTACAATGTCGTGAACCTCCATCCATAGTTCTTCAGGCACTCTGTCTATCAGATCTAATCCCTTGAGTCCGTTTCTCACTTCCACTGTATAATTGTAAGGGATTTGATTTAGGTCATATCTGAATGGTCTAGTGGTTTTCCCTACTTTTTTCAATTTAAGTCTATATTTTGCAATAAGGAGTTATTGCAAATCAGAGCCACAGTCAGCTCCTGATCTTGTTTTTGCTGACTGTATAGAGCTTCTCCATCTTCAGCTCCAAAGACTGTAATCAGTCTGATTTTGGTTTTGACCATCTGGTGATGTCCACGTGTAGAGTCTTCTCTTGTGTTTTTTGAAGAGGGTGTTTGCTGTAACCAGTGCATTCTCTTGGAAACTCTGTTAGCTTTTACCCTGCGTCATTTTGTACTCCAAGGTCAAATTTGCCTGTTACTCCAGTTATCTCTTGACTTCCTACTTTTGCATTCCAGTTCCCTATGCAATGACGAATAGACAAGACGAAAAGGACATCTTTTTTCCGTGTTAGTTCTAGAAGGTCTTGTACGTCATCGTAGAACGGCTCAACTTCAGCTTCTTCAGCATTATTGGTTGGGGCATAGATTTAGATTACTGTGATACTGAATGATTTGCCTTGGAAACGAACAGAGATCATTCTGTCATTTTTGAGATTGAACCCAAGTACTGCATTTCAGACTTTTTTTTCGCCTATGAGAACTATTCCTTTTCTGCTAAGGGATTCTTGCCCACAGTAGTAAATATAATGGTCATCTGAATTAAATTCGCCCATTCCAGTCCATTTTAGTTTGCTGATTTCCAAAATGTTGATTGTTTGTATATGTAGGTTCTTTCTTTCTCCCTCTCTTTCTTTCTTGCTAGTTTGCAGAATGCTCTCATAGATGTCATATCAGAGTATTTCCTTAGAGTAAATTCTCCAAGAGAAATGATAGAGACTAAAGATATTCACATTTTAAATTATTTAAGAACCAAGATTTTTGTGAAAGTGAAGAAAGATACAAATATAAAAGTCACACAAATTAAATAAAAAGTTCGAATCCTAAATTTGAATTAGAATATCAGTATAAACTCAGGATTTTTTTTTCTTTTAAGAAATAAGTTTTCTAATTCTGTCCACTGAAAAGGTTTGGATGTGGTCATCAGTCCAGTAGCAATGATTCTATGTGGTCTCTAAATACAACTTCCCAGTAAGAGGAATCAGGGCTACTTAGAAAAATGGCAGATTCTAGCTCTGGGGCTGGAGATGTACCTGAAACATCTACCTGAAGTATCCTGTCTTATCAGAATGAAAGGAAGCAAATATTAATAAAGTTTCTCTTTAGGGTCCTGGGAAAAGAACTCAAGATATAATTGAAGAGGCCAAAATGGGGGTTAAAATTTGACCTATTAAAAAGGAAAAATATCTCCGATAGATTGAAACACATTACATATATTTAAAACCCACAAGTTCATACTGATAGGAAAAGACATACTCTTTGGTCACTTTCTGAGGATGCTAGGAGACCACAGTGTTATTGGGAAAAGTGGTAAATGATGGGCCTGAATCCAGCCTTTCCCCTGTCCTGGCTTGATGAGGGAAATTTCATTAAGGAAGCATCCAGCTAATAAGTGAAAGGGGATTATTGGCTTAGAGCATCACCATTTCTCATCTTCTGTCATCAGGAAAAAGCTGAGGAGGCACTTTGTAGTGAATGGACCAGCTTACTACCGCCCTGAGCACTGTTGACATCACTACCAAGAGAGAACATTCATTATAGGGTTCCTTGTCTTGTGTACCTCCTTTTGCATATTACCACATAGGAGGTGTATTCCTCTTGCTCCCCCCAAATTAAAGCTGAATCTGATTGAGTCTGTAGGCTTCACTGCCAGTGAATAGGAGGCATAGGCAACAAAGCGGAACAAATTATAAGGCCACAAGGATGCAGCCAGCACAGTCTGCACAGTGAGGAGCAGACAAATTGGAGAGAAAAAGAAGAGAAGGAGAACGTACTGATTAAAGGAGACTTCAGAGATGCATCAGTCAGGTGCAGTAGGCAGACCTGGTTTGGATTCTGACATGAACAAACCTACTGTAAAAAAAGAAAAAAATGTGAAACAGTTGGGGAAACTCCTAACAATATTTGATGATATTAAGGAGCGATTTTTTTTTTTAGGTATGATAATAAAATATAAAAGTCCTTTTTAAAAAAAGTTATCTACTGAACTACTTAGAGATGAACGTATATAGTGTTCAAAGTTTGCTTCAAAACGATCCAGTGAGGGGGAAAGTGGGTGGGTGAACAGTTGCAGAGAGGGGAGCCATAAGTTGTTAATTTTTGAAGCTGACTGACTGGTGGATAACATCTATTACACTATTCTTTCTATTTGAGATACGTTTGAAATTTATAAGAGAAGTTATTTTGATAGGACTTTCAAATTGTGTCTCCGACACTGAAAAAGTTTACATTCCCACCAACAATCTATGAGTTTTCCCATTTCCATACTGGATGTTTGCATTCTTTTAAAATTGTGCCAATCTGATAAGCAAAGTGGCATTTTGTTGTTTTAATTTTAAGGTATCATTTTAATTAGAGGTTTTGTTGCCATTTGCACCTCAAAGGTCCCTTCATCTTCTCCCACCTCCTGAAACAACCTGCCTGTTTCATGTTTTGCACAAAAGAAAAGTTGTACTCGGACAGCTCTGTGAACCCAGCATTACAGACACTGTCACCGCTGCCTTCGCATCTATCTTTGTCGCCGTTTCCTTTCAACCGGCACGATTTTTATTTCTGGCTGTAACACCTCAGTGATCATCAGTTTATTCTGTGACCTGGATAAATTCTGGATAGAAGGTTGGAGTGAGGATTTGACATAGATGATAAGTGCTTTTTTTTTTTTCTTTTATCCTTAGCAAAAAGGTTCCTGTTTTCAGTTGTCTTTAGCAGTAGCAACATCCACGTGAAGCCCTTGTTCCTGGATGCATTCCCCCATCCGTAAGGAAGGCACGGAGCTTCCAGACCTAGAAGCACAGTCTCTGCTTTGTTTCTGAGCAAGGACATGTGTGACTCCCCACACACTGTGAGGAAAATATGCCGCCCTCATAACTGGCCTCAGCAGGAACCCAGAGCATTCTGTTGTGTTTGCTGCCGTCCAGCGTCGTTTCATAGTTCCCCCTCGGATAAATTGTGTCCTGCGTTGCACGATGTCATTTCAGAAATAATTACCGAGAGTGATGCTAAGTGGGAAGGAGAAAGTGTACCATGACTTTAACAAATTCCTTTTCCTCTCCCACGTTTTGTGGTGCGTGACAACATGCAGGGGCGTAGACTCCCTTTGTTGCTGTTCTTTCCCTCCAAGTGGAGTTGACACCCACAGCTCCCCACCCTGCTGCCTGGCTGTTGCCTCACGAGCAGGTGTGTTAGCTTGTTCCTCGGCCCGTGAGGTGTGTGTGCTGTTTACCTCCTCCCCGAACAGACCTCACGCCACAGGGGCCACTGTGAGGCACTGGGAAAGCCAGGCGGAATTGGAGTGTGTATTTCATCTCTGCCTCTCAGGAGCTGGTGGTAAAATGATTTGGCCTCAAAGGAGCTTAACTGTATGCCTGGCACTCAGTGAATGGCAGCTGAATTTGAGTGATTAATTAAACAAATCTGTAACACATGCCTCCTGTGTGTTAAGGTCCAGGCTGTCTGATATACACAGTTCTTACCTACAAACGATGATCAGCCACGCTTTTCAACAGTAACTCTCGTGATTCTGGTGATGTTCCATCTGTGTGTTAGTATCAGTTCTCTTTCAGTGGTCCCCCCACCTTTTTGGCACCAGGAGCCTGTTTCCTAGAAGACGGTTTTTCCACAGACCCAGGGAGGGGATGGTTCAGGGTGATTCAAGCACATTCCATTTACCGTGCACTTCATTTCTCTTATGACTGCATCAGCTCCACCTCACATCATCAGGCATTAGATCCTGGAGGCTGGGAATCCCTGCTCTAGATACTGCTGAAGGCTTTCAGCCTCTTCCTTGCCACAGCCTTTGAGGAGAGCTGCAGCCTGGGGGTGAGGAGGTTGTCGGTCTGTTTTAATGTCAGCTTTTCAGCAGTGGCGAGAAGCCAGCAGTAACTTGCCTGACCACAGTCTTCCTAGCAGCATCAGTTGGGAAAAAATAACATTGCAGCTTCAGAGGAGTAACTCTCAATTGCCGATTTTATTCTTTCAGGTCAGCTCTGCAAAGAGATGAAGAATTTATGAGGAGTTGAGGTGGATGTATGCTTTGGTTTGCTCAGTGTGTGATAACATTCATCCCTAACGCTGGCGTAGAATTTAAGTGGCTCAAAGCTAAGGGTGGCACCAGAGCCGCGCTCTGAGATAGCAAGCGGGAGCCGAGCAAGTGAGGACCCAGAGGGGTGGCAGACGGAGTTTCGTGGCCAGAAGTCCCTGCTCTTTTTTCCTTGTTGAGACCTCACCCCAATGGGCATTTTCTTGTTTTTATTGAAGTTGAAGCAGGAGCATGTCCCAGAATCGTGTCCTCCTGTCGACACTTGCACAAGGCCCTGAGCTGCGGGTGGAATGTCACGAATGAGTCTGGGCTCCTGGGCTGAGTGAAGGCACAGTTCAAGCATTCAGGTGCTGTTTGAGGCAGCTGATCTTATCTGCCTTCTTCAGCCTGAGGGTTTCTCATGTTGGGCAGTGACCTTTAATTGCGGGAGCAGGTCAGATTCTGTAAATGCCCACAATACTGTTTCTTCACGGAGTTTAAGAAGTTCTTAGATGTAGATGCACAACTGAAAATGTACTTTTCTGTGACAATCGGCGGAGTCCCTTTAGATGCCTAGAGGGGTTGACATCCTTTCCAAAGGGCCAACCACCTCTCCGCAGCCTGACCTCTCCTGGCCGCCTGTTGCATGCCCAGCAGCCTGTTAGGGCTGTAGAGGAAATACGTGCTGTCGCTTTGGTCCTTAAAGGACTTATGATAATAATGATCTATTATTAATAGTAAATGCTTACTAAATGCTGGACACTACTACTGGCCTCATGCACACATCATTCCATTTAATCCTCACAACAGCTTATGAGATATGTATTACCATGTCCTTTCTACAGATCAAGAAACACAGGTTCAGAGAAGTTTGTTCACTTGCTGAGTAGTGGAGCCAGGAGTTTAATCCAAATCTGTCTGGCTCCAAAGCCTGTGGTCTCCATCCCTGTGGTGCAGTTGGCGTGGCAAGCTGGACTCACGTGAAAATGCACGCAGATGGGCAGTGGAGACCAAGCTGTGGGGGCAGCCAAGGTGTGAGATGTGAGAACCAAGGTTCTGAAAGATCTTGCCTGCCTGGAAGAACGGAAGAGGTGGTACAATGAAATTTCCTAGGGATAAATTGCCATTTAAGTAAAAATCCGCTGTTTAAGTCCCGAGCAGGAGATAGGGGTTCCATATACTCTGTGAGGGGACAGCTAGGCCCAGGGGTTTGGGGAACCTGCAGAGTTCTGATGGAGCAGCACTAGGAAGTGGCCGTGTCTAGTGAGTGCGGGTGCAGGCTGGTGGGGATCCACTGAGGGCTGAATGGACACAGCAAGACCCGGAGGGATCTGGACAATTCGTCTTATGAGAAATGAGTCCATGACCTAGGGGTTTTGGTCTTGAACTACTGGAGGAGCTGTCTTGACGTGGCAGAGGGGTAGTCTAACTTACTGGAGGGGCGGACTTGGTCTAACCTGAGAGGAAATTTGAGGGGCTCTTGACACCCCGGTAACATTCCTGAGCTATTTTGGAACCATTTGAGCTATTTGGAACCTGGTGGGCTGATCGGTGTTGTCAGGTGGGCTTCTGTGACTGCAGATGTACAGGAGAGAGAGCAGAGATGGTTCCTGGAGATGCGGAAGAGGACAGGGTTTAGGAGATTGTCTAAAGGGAGCAGCAAGCATTCTAGGGGAGGAAAGATACAGACAAGGGAAGTAGCTTGAGTATGACTGATGCTGCTAACGGGGCAGGAGAAATACGCTTGCATAAGAGGGCCTGGATGGCGTATAACCCCAGGTGAGGACTCTCAAGGCACCATTATTTTCTTCCAGCATATTTGGTAAAGTGGCATTCATCTAATCTATGACATAAACCATGTCTTATTTGCAAAAGATAATTTCAGCATGATGAACCAAGTAGGCATCTCTTTCCTTCTTAACAAACCTCGACCTCTTTGGAGTGTGTGAAAGTGCACCCATACCCACTAAATTTTGCTTCCTGCATTTTGCACCACCTGTAAAGTTAGAAAGCCACTTGGTTGCAGGCTGGTCAGGCCTTTAGCTATACTAGGGTGTGGCCACCTGCAGAGGCAGAAGGGCCCCCACCCAGAACCAGGATCAGATGTTGTGGCTGATGGTACCATACGTGCTCCAGGAGGGTGCAGAAAGGTTTGTCACTTTCATATTTGAAGTCTCCGGGGAGGCAGGGCAGGCCTCTGAAGCAAGTTTGGAAAGGCTGAGAGAGCGAGGAGGGGGGACTTGAGGTGAAGAGCCGGGTCAGTATGAGGGTCCCCTCTGGCAGGGGCTTGTGAGGTTTGAAACTCTTGCTAACCTGAAAGGAGTCCAGATGTGGGACAGAAACAGCAAAAATGAAAACAGATCTGCCCATAGATAGGCCTTCCTACATGGCCTCGGAGGGAGCTGGTGAGAAGAGTGTGTGTGTGTGTGTGTGTGTGTGTGTGTGTGTGTGTGTGTGTTAGTTGCTCAGTCATGTCCGACTCTTTGTGACCGCATGGACTGTAGCCCCCCAGGCTCCTCTGTCCATGGGGTTTCTCAGGCAAGAATACTGGAGTACCTTCCATCCAAACCTCGTGTTCTGTGGGTCTGGCTTCCCTGCAGCCCCACGTGGGCTGTGCTGACCTTGTGATTAAACCTTGTCCAGGCCTCCCTGCCAGTGCACAACCAGGTGTTACCCTCAATTGAGAGTGTGGATGGCTCGGACCCTCTGGCGACTCTGCAGAACCCCATGGCCAGACTGGAGGCCAAGGAGGAGGAGGACGAGGACGAGGACGAGGATTCGGAGGACGAGGACGAGGAGGACGGTGAGGACACTGACCTGGACGACTGGGAACCTGACCCCCCTCGGCCCTTCGACCCGCACGACTTGTGTAAGTGGACCTGCTTCTCGGCCGCAGGGTGGGCCCCTCTGGTAGGGCTCCCAGTGCAGACTCTGCGCGCCTTTCCGAAGGCGCCCCTTCCCGTCATCCTCGGGCAGCCGGGGAGGGAGGTGCTCGCTGCTGCTCGAGCTCCGATCGCACCCACGAGCAGCTGCCGGAGGAAGCCGGGCAGCCTGCTGGTGTCACCGGGGCTGGGGCTGGGGCTGGGTCAGGACCAAGCCTCAGCCTCTGATCTCAGAGCTCCAGCTGCCAGGCAGCCATGATGGTGTCCAGTCTGGCAGGTCTGGCCATTCCCTCTTTCACATGTTTGGTGCTTCACCTCTCTTCGTACCAACCTTAAAAAATGCTTACTGTAAAAAGACGCCCGTCACACCCCGGGCACTAGTGCTCTGCACTAATTTCCTAACTTGAGCACTGCTCCCCATGGGCTTGTGAAGTTGGCAGCTTTCTAGAGGGCCTGCTCAGTTGTTGCAGGAGTCAGGATTCAAATGCAGGTGGTCTGGTTGCTGGTGCCCACAGTCGGACGACACTGCTGCCTGTCTGTCCTGCCTGCTTGGAGGGGTCTGCTTCCTTCTACCAAGCTGCTGCTGCCGCCTACCAATGTCCCACATAGATGGCAAAGTCCTTATCTCTTCTTTTGAGTTATGAGGCCACGCAGAGCTTTGTCATCTCACTGTATCCCTCCCGGACCCTCTGCGTGGTGGTGGTGAGGCTGTTTGCCTGGGATCTGTGTTCATCTCCGTACCCAACAGTGAATTGCCTCATATTGCTTTGCTTTGAATTCTTAAGTTTTCAAGGCAACTCCTCAGTCAAATACACATAAAGTCACTTTAATCTTATAAATATGAACACAAGGTAGCTCTCCATTATTGGAGAGTTGTAGAAATTGGAAATACTTATTTCCTAATCCAGGCCACCCCACAAGCCAGAGCTGGGTGAGATATGATTGACTGACTAGATGTGTTGAGAGTCAGGAGTCTGCTGTCTGTGGGGTGCAGTCTTTTTTCTCTGTTCTGCTGCTGTATACATTACAGCCTGGTGGTTAGCTCCAGATAGGGAGCTTGGGAAAGAGTGGGTGGATGTGGATGCTTAGTGCAAACCCATCGCTCCCAGAATGAGCTGAACATACATATCAGGGCTGGCCTTGTTATGTCATCTGGTGAATGAAGGATGGGATGCTAAATTCATTCATTTCAGCATTATCTTCATGCAGTATGCATGGGAATCTCAAATCCAACAGCACTGTTTCTACAGCTCCCTTTGAGGAGACTGACAATATTGTCAGGTTTTAAAAAAAAAACCAGGTTTATTGACTTATAATTTACATACTGTAAAATTTACCTCATTTGTTTCACCAGATTTTGCAACATTTAAGCAACTAATAAGCACTTCTTTCCTCTTTCCAGACATGTTTTATTTGATTTGTAAACTTTTTTTTACTTTTTTTAAAATTGAAGTGTCGTTGCTCGACAAGGCTGTGTTTGTTTTTGCTGTACTCAGCCATGTTGACTTGTAAATTTAGTGCCACTCTATAAATGGACATCCAGTAGAGAAATAAGTCACAGCCTGCCTATTATTTTTGGCAGACCACAAGCTAATTCTGCCTGATTTTAGAAGAAAACACCAGGCTTCTTCCAGTCTCTGGAGAGTCATGGTCATGCAGTTGTAGGAACTGATTGAATTTGGTCTTAAAAACTTAGACGTGGGGGTTCTCCAGGCTAGGACTCCTTCCCCGAGCCCGTCACCTAGAGGCTTTCTTTCTTGTGCAGGGTGTGAGGAGTGTAACAATGCACACTCTTCCGTGTGTCCGAAGCACGGCCCCCTGCACCCGATCCCCAACCGGCCGGTGCTGACGCGGGCGCGGGCCAGCCTCCCGCTGGTGCTCTACATTGACAGGTTCCTGGGAGGCGTGTTCTCCAAGAGGCGCATCCCCAAGCGCACCCAGTTTGGCCCCGTGGAGGGGCCGCTGGTCAGGGAATCGGAACTGAAGGACTGTTACATCCACCTCAAGGTAATGTACGCTTTGTCCCAGTCCCCTCCTGTCCTGATGACTTGTAAGGGGCATGCATTTTCCCACCGAGCCTCTTAATTCAGTCTCATAGCAGTTGTTCACTGTGTTTTTCTTTCTGTGCTTGACTGATTTAAGTGTAGATGTTTTCTCTCTTACCAATAATGCGGACAGTATAGTTTTAGACTGCAGTGTGCTCAATCATTTAGTCCTGTCTGACTCTTTGGAACCACATGGACTGTAGCCCACCTGGCTCCTCTCTCTGTGAGATTTCCCAGATAAGAATATTGAAGTGAGTTGCCATTTCCTTCTCCAGGGGATCTTCCCAACCCAGGAATCAAACCTGAGTCTCCTGCATTGGCGGGCAGAGTCTTACTGCTGAGCCACCAGGGAAGCCCTCAGACCCTGAAGCCTTGTGTGAATAATTCTGAGCTCTGTTGTTCTCAGGGGCTGGACTAGTCTTCGAGGGCTTCCAGGCCCAAACACCACAGACCAGGGGGCTTAAACAATACACATTTGTTTTGTCACACTGTTGGAGGCTAGAAGTCCAAGGCTAAGGTACAGGCAGGGTTGGCTCCCTCTGAGGTCATGGTCCTTGGCTTGCAAGTGGCTACCTTGGCACTAGGTGGTCCCCGTGTGCTTGGTGGCTCTGGTGCTTCTCTGTGTGTCCTGATCTCTCTGTCCTGTGAGCACACCAGTCAGTTGAGACTGGGACCCGCTCTGATGACTTCATCACCTGTTCCAAAGCTTTGCCTCCAAATGCAGTCACAGTCTAAGCTACTAGGGGCTGGAACTTAATGTATGAATTATGGGGGAAACCAGTTCAACCTATAGTAGAGGCTTGACAACTTCTTTTTTGAATGTTAACTTTGACTGGAATACAAAGAGAATTACGTCAACTCATGTCATCTGTTGGGCTTCCCTAGTAGCTCAGTGGTAAAGAATCCTCCTGCCAGTGAAGGAGACATAAGTTCCATCTCTGGGTTTGGAAGGTCCTCTGGAGAAGGAAATGACAACCTGCTCCAGTGTTCTTGCCTAGGACATCCCATGGACAAAGGTGGGCTACAGTTCGTGGGGCGGCAAAGAGTCGTATACAACCTAGTGACTCAGCAACAACAGTGTCATCTGTGAGGTGCTCATAATGCTTTTAGGAAAGCCCCTTTTTCAGTCTTTGAAACAGGTCTTCATGTTGAAGAATGGTTCACAGAATGTTCAAGTCTGTGTATACTGATGTCTGTTCTCACTTTCGATGTGTTTGCTTCAATCGAAAGCCTCTGCTATCTGCTTTATGAGAGCCACTCTGGAGAACCGGGAAAGAGCAGTGGGCGGAGAGAATATATAGGGTGTGTTTTTGAGAAATCAGCGGCTGTCATGGGGAGATTTTCTTGGTGAGAGCTCAAGAGGTCCAAGAAAGAATATCGCTTTGTAGAGAGAACGATCTGTCACCAGGCTCCACGTTATAAATGAATGCAGTTGAAACCCCCAAGGAAGCCACTTACAACTGGAGAGTATTTCGCTTGCACTTTCTGGCTTATCAATAGCATTTTTTGATGTGTTTGAAATGCCAACCAGAGCTGTACAGTCAGTGTGCTAACTTTTAGATTTTTCTAGGTAGTCCTGTGAGTGGGTTGTTAAAAAACGTCTTCTTCCTTTTTCATTTGGTAAGAAACACAATTCCACTATCTTTCCAGATACAAGGGGGAGAATCAGCGTATCTGGTTAATTTAAAGAACAGTGTTTTGCATATTACCATACAACTATCTGTGATGTTAGAGGTTTTGTGTGTATGTGTCTTTTCACGTTCACTCTGGTTGCAGGTTTCTCTTGATAAAGGGGACAGAAAGGACAGGGATTTGCACGAAGACCTGTGGTTTGAGCTGTCGGACGAGACCCTCTGTAACTGGATGATGTTCGTACGTCCGGCCCAGAACCACCTGGAGCAGAACCTGGTGGCGTATCAGTATGGCCACCACGTGTACTACACAACAATCAAGAACGTGGAGCCCAAGCAGGAGCTCAAGGTGCAGCACTGGGCCAGTGGCCCCTCTGCTGGGAAATGTGATCGCTTCATGCTTTTCACACTTTGTTTTTCCCCTCGAAGTGGTATTCTTGAAAAAAAAAAAAAGGTCCTTTTCTTGTAGTTCACTTATTTATAAGTACTTGCTATGTACTGTACGCTTCTAAATTTTATTTATTTATTTGGCTACACTGGGTCTTCTTTGCTGTAAGAGGGCTTTCTCTAGTTGCAGAACACGGGCTCTAGGGTTAACAGGCTTTGTTAGTTGTGTTATTTGGGCCTATTTGCCCTGAGACTTATGAAATCTTCCCAGACCAGGGGTCACACCCATGTCTGCTGCCTTGGCAGGTGGATTCTTAACCACTGGACCACCAGGGAAGTCCCTGTACACATGTAATAATCCCACAAATAAAACAGAGTAAGAAGTGTATGACTTTGGGGTCTACCAAAGGCCTTCATAAAGGTATTAGGCCCAGCGATGAGTAAGAGTTATTTTGGGGATACAGACAGGTCTGTTGATTAAAGATGGAGTTATTTCACTTCATTTTGGGCTTCCCTGGTACCTTAGTGGTGAAGAATCTGCCTGCCGGTGCAGGAGACCTGGGTTTGATCCCCGAGTTAGGAAGATCACCCGGAGAAGGCCATGGCAACCCACTCCAGTATTCTTGCCTAGGAAATTCCATGGACAGAAGAGCCTGGTGGGCTATAGTCCAAGGGTGGCAAAGAGCTGGACACGACGAGCACACACACACACACACACACACACACACATGGCCTTAAGTTTTCAAGTCTTAGCAAATGGGTAGAAGGTGGGGTGTTTGTTGAGATGAGAAAATTAGGTGAGGGGGGAAGTGTCTAGAGGTCAGTTCTGGACCGGCTCCATCAGGCAGGTAGTAGAATGTAGGTAGAGGGCAGAAGAGGGAGGGTCTGAGATACACATGGTAACTTAGGAGTCATAAGCACAGAGTTGGTTACAACAGATGTGATTGCCTTGGGGAAAAATGAGAAGGCCCTGGACGTGGACTCACCTTCCAGAAGCAGCACTATCTAGGGGTGGTGGAGGGGAGGGTGAACCAGACAGGAAGCAGAAGCAACCTGCCTGGGGTGGGATGGAGGCAGAGACTCAGGAGGGCAGGGTGGGTCCGGTGACCCCAGCGGTGTGAGGGTGGAGCCACTGTGACCGCAGCTGCATGGAGACCTGTGTTTAAGCAGATAAAAATCAAAAGAGGCTCTGCTTCATTGGGTCAAGAGACTACTAATGTTATCTCTCATGAAGTTGTTCTAATAACAAAAACAGTTTTTTAAAAAGGATAAAGAAAACACTTAGAATGGATAACCAACAAGGACCTACTGTATAGCACAGGGGAAAAAAAGAATCACACACGTGTGTGTCTGGCCGAATGAACTTCCTGCCTGACCGTCTGTGCCAGTGGGGCCAGCGCACAGTACGGCTTCTTTGGTTAGTTTGCTGGTTTGCTGTGGGAAACCTGGGTTGTTTTCTGTGGGCAGGAGGAGGAACTGAAGCCTGTGAGGTGCATCCTGTGATGTCGTTTGTCCCTGATGACGTACGTGCTTGGTTCTTGCAGGTGTGGTATGCTGCTTCCTATGCCGAATTTGTGAACCGGAAAATCCATGATATTTCTGAGGAAGAACGGAAAGGTACTTGGATTTTTCTTTTTTTTTTTCATGTATTGATTGTAAATTATATATGTTACTTACATCTTTGATGGTGATTTAATCACTAAGTCGTGTCCGACTCTTGCAACCCCATGGACTATAGCCCGCCAGGTTCCTCTGTCCATGGGATTTCCCAGGCAAGAATATTGGAGTGGGTTGCCATTTCCTTTTCTAGGGGATCTTCCTGACCCTGAAATTGAACCTGTATCTCCTGCATTGCAGGTAGATTCTTTACCACTGCACCACCAGGGAAGCCCTGACTTACATCTTATGCAGTCCCTAATTTTTCTATCTGTCTGTATTAAGATACTCTAGAACTAAACATCCCTGTCTAATTCTAGGGTCAAATGACAATGACATATTTACACTTCTTTCATGGGTGCTAGAAAATAGTATTTAAGATAATGAAAACTCCAAATATTAAATTAGCACCTAGATCAGAGGATGATCCTTATCTTGATGTAATCGTCTCTGAACATAGCAAGGCAGGCATTGTCTTTGTTGTGAAAGTAAATGTCACTGAAGTACGGTCAACGTCCAGAAAAGTACAAAGTCATAAATAACAGCCTGATGAATTTTCGCAGCCTGAGGATACCTGGGCACCCAGGTCAAGACACAGAGTGGGCCACAGCCCCAGGAGTCCCCTGCGCCTTCTAATTCCTCTTGACTCCCAAGTGTAACTATCTCCCGACTTCAGCACCACAGATACCATCTGCTTGTTACTGAACTTGGTATACATGGAATTATGTGACACATATACTTCTGGTGTGTGAGAATCGTTTGTTTGTGAGATTTTCCCATACTATTGTGTATTATTGTAATTGGTTCATTTTCTTTGCCATTTTGTTTTCTATTGTGTGAACTTGTTGTTGTTCAGTCACTAAGTCATGTCTGACTCTTGGTGACCCCATGGACTGCAGCACACCAGGCTTCCCTGTCCTTCACCGTCTGCTGGAGTTTTTTCAAACTAATTTCCATTGAGATGGTGATGCCATCCAACCGTCTCATTCTCTGTTGTCCACTTCTCCTCCTACCTTCAATCTTTCTCAGCATCAGGGTCTTTTCCAGTGAGTCAACTCTTTGCATCAGATGGTCAAAGTATTGAATGTACCACAATTCATTTATTTTCAGCACAGAACTTTGGGTTGAACTATACAATTCTGACACTGACTAGTTGGAGTTAGGTCACATCACAGGTCAAGGGCAGAGTCCTCCACGAGACTCTCTCTACTTCAGGCACCATCCTCAAGTGAGGGGGATCCCATGCCCCCTGCCCTTCTGAGCAACTAGACTAGCAGCATTTAGGGAGTTTCCACTACCCTCTTAGGTCTAATAATTCCATAGAACAATGCACAGAGGTCAGAAAAGTGCTGGGCTTAGAACTGCCATTTTATCATAAAGCGCACATGTCAGGACCAGCCAAATGAAGAGTTTGGGAGGGTCCCAAACGAGAAGCGCCTGTGTCAGAGCCCTAGAGGCCCAATGTGTCATCACCAGCGTGGGAGGCTCACCTGAGCTTCATGTGTCCAGAGTTCTTGTCGAGGCATCATCACAGTGGTGTGATCGATTGGATCCTTGGCCCATGACGGGACCTCCTCTCCAGCCCCTGCTCCCCTCCCTGGCTATACCCCCTCACTCAAAGCCACAGCCCTGTTTTCAGGCAGTTGGTTTTCCAGGCACAGCTGTCTCCACCTGGGCCATCTCATCAGCATAAACTCAGGTATGGTCGCAGATCACCAGGAGTAACAAAGACATGCCTATTACTTGGGAAATTCCCAAAGTTGTGAGGCTATTTCCTAGGGGACAAAAGTCAGCCACAGTCTTTCTTGTTCGACAAAGTCACTTCCAGTGCCCAGTGTCTGGCTGATGTGAAGGTACCACTGTGAAGTTTCTTACAAGTCCTTTACTGAACATATGTGCATGTTTCTGTTGGGCGCACATTTAGGAGTGGAATTGCTGGGTCATAGGGTACGGGTATAATCAGCTTTAACCAGTGCTTTCGAACCTTCCGCTAAAGTGATGAGATTGAGCATTCATCTTCCAGTTATTTGTGTGATACACTATACCCTCTGATTATGAAGCTTGGATCTGAATTACTGGGTTATCTGCATACACATTCCCATTGTAGCACACTTTGTCTTCCCAGTGGAGTAAGGTTGTGTGTGTGTTGGGGGTTGAAGAGGGTAGCACACGGTAGTTGTTCTTTTGATGTCTTACGTGACTGTATCACAAAACCAGATCCCCAAAACGACTTTCTGTCAAACTTGAGCCTTTGCTTTTATAACACAACAGCAGGCATTGGGTATCTATGAGCACTGGGCTACGGTGAGGTGAGAACGGTGGGGGTGCCAGGCATTTGAGTTTTACTGGTGCCGATTGGTCACCAGCCTCCATGGTCTCTCTCCTATGGCTGCAGTTCTTCGAGAGCAAGAGAAGAATTGGCCCTGCTATGAATGCAACCGCCGATTTATAAGCTCTGAACAGCTGCAGCAGCATCTCAATTCTCACGATGAGAAACTGGATGTGTTCAGCAGGTATAGTGAGGGGGAAGCTTTCACAAACTTAGTGTTTAAAGTTCCAGAGTCATTTCTGCATCATCTGTGAATGTATGAGGGTGTGTGTGTATGTGTGTGTGTGTCTGTATGCACATGGGTGGGTGTGTAGACAGATAACCAGTTAGGCTGCTAAAGGACATTTCTTATGCATCATTTGCTTTCCTCCCCCTGGTCCTCATCCCAACTTGTGTCTTTTCCAGAATAATGCATACCTGGCAATAGGAGATCTTTCCACCTTAGTAAACATCTCCCTTAACAAGCATAATCAATACCCAGCGATAGATCTTTCTACCTTAGTAAACACTCCCCTAACTAGAGATTCTGAAGCAGGAATTCTTGAGATAGCATACACCTTCGAAATAACCTGTACCTCTGATTTTCAGACTCTTCAAAGGTAAGATTCCTTTATCAAACTAAGTCCTATGTTTAATTCCTATATAAAAAAAAAAAAGAAAAAGGGGTAAATGAAGGAGAATTCCACAGAGTGGGGCGGGCAGCAGCTGGATCACATAGGCCTGACAGTAGTGATAGAAGATTTGAATTTCATTCTATGTGTGATAAGAAATCTTCAGAGGCTGCTGAGAAAGGGGTATTATGATGTCAATTATATTTCTAAACATCACTATGCCTGCATGTTCAGCCCCTTCAGTGTGTCTGACTTTTTGTGACGCCATGGACTATAGCCCGCCCTGCTCCTCTGTCCATGGGATTCTCCAGGCAAGAATACTGGAGTGGGTTGTCATTCCCTCCTCCAGGGGATCTTCCTGACCCAGGGGTCAAACCTGCATCTCCTGTGTTGGCGGGTGGATTCTTTACTACTAGCACCACCTGGGAAGCCCAAACATCACTGGATAAAACAGCGCTTAGGTTATATTGCAGTAAGAGGGAAGACAGGGAGTCTGGTTAGAAACTATTTCAACAGTTTGGATGAAAAATGAGAGTGGTTTGGATTGGGGTAGTTTCAGTGGGACAGACGTAGGCTTGCCAGTGTTTATAGAATTTGAGAAGAGAGAAGGTGGTGTGGAATGACCTTCTGGAATGTGCGAGAGTAAGTACTCCAGGGAAGTGTGGTGTGGTTGCCTGCAGCAGTAAGAGCTCACTGGGGGGCTCTCATGAGTCAAGGCCACGTCCTCGCCCAGTGTCTCTCACTGTGCGGGTGCCTGTGCAGGGAGGGCACGGGGTGGGTTTCACCAAGTGCCTGTAATGCCGTGAGAGTGATGAAGCAGCAAGGTTGGGGGAGAGCGTGTGCACGGGACTGAGTCCAGTGATGGGCTTTGGAGGTGATGAGTGGAAGAAGGAGGGAAAACATGAAGGGGACACAAGACTGCTGACAGGCTACGGGCTGGAGATGGTGGTGAGAGGGCAGGATCCTGGAGTTCAGGTGCCCGAGGGGTGAACTGTAAAGTTAGGACGTGGTGTTGGAGTGGACGAGGCATGGCGTTGGGGTCCTGGGGTTCTGCAGCTACCAAGGATGACAAAGGAGGACACAACGAGCATTCTGTCCTGCACTTCCTCCAGGGCATCCCAAACACTCCAACATGGCTCTGTTATAACACCTTTTATACCCTCTTGTGAGTTTTGGTTTATACGCCTGCTGCCTCTGCTGGACTTCTGAGAGTAAGAACTGTTGGGTGTAACTTCCCATCTTTTAGTGCTGAGCACCAGGCAGGGCGCACCACATATGAAATGTTTGTTAGCGAACTGCTAAAAGAATTTTGAGACAATTAGGCAAATCTGAACTTTGACTAGATTTAATAAACATTGAGCAACCATCAGATGTGATAATGGTATTGTGGAGATACGTATTTTATATGTACACTTATATATCTTTCTGTTTTAGAGATACGTATTTAAATGTTTATGAGTATGAATGAAATGAAATGATGTCTGGGATTTATTTCAGAATAGCCTATTGGGTATGTGTGGGGAACAAGTGGTGAGGATTCAGATAGAATAAAACTGGCCATGAGCTGATAAGTATTGAAATGAGGTAGTGAGTACCCTGGGCTTGTATTTGCCAAGGTTCAGAATTTCCCATAAAAAAGGATCTTTTAAAAGTCCTTGGGAAAAAAAAATCTATATTTTTAATTAAATTGTTAAGTACATGAGTGGAAGAATAAAGCACAGTCTGATTGATTTTAAACACATCTTGCACACATGTCTTCTAAAGGAGATTTTAGTGACATACTTTTCTGAATCCCTTTTATTAAGGAATTTTTGTATGTTAGAAACCTTTCAAAGGGGATAAAATTCATTTGGCATTTATTGGATATATTATTGAACCACTGAATTAGAAATTTGTTCTGGCCTTCCAGAAGATTATAGTAAAGCAAGAACATTTCTTTGACTTTAGCCAGATTCTGTGGAAGGAGTATGAGGTGAGAAGGGGAAAGACCCAAATCTTGTCTCTAGGGGACACACCATGCTCAGTGTGTTCTGTCCTGTCTGCGTTGCTCACATAACTGCGGAGATGTGTTCGAGCTTTCAGAACGTCCAGTGGCAAAATGGTGTCAGCACTTTGAATTTTTAAAGCTCCCTTTATTCTGAATAATTTAAGATGTCTCTTTAAGCTATATAGACAGGGAAAGATGAGAAATTGAGATAGCATGTATTGGCAAAATGATTACATTAGAAAAAAGAGTCAGGAAAAGAAAGTGAGTGGAAATCAAGATTTGGGGTTACTCCAGCTCATTTAGGGAAATATTTGCTGTGGAATATTATGTAACTGTGACTATCACCCGATCTCTTGTCCCCAGAGCAAGAGGCAGAGGAAGGGGCCGAGGCAAGAGGCGGTTTGGCCCCGGTCGACGGCCAGGACGTCCTCCTAAATTTATCCGCTTGGAAATAACCAGCGAAAATGGGGAAAAGTGTGACGATGGGACACAGGTAAGCGGGGAGGGGAAAGCAGGAACTCTTCTTGGACGCCTGCTCAGAGAACTTACAAGAACTGTCAGCGGACTGAAACACAAATGCCTTTCAGAGGCTGACAGTCCTGCTTGTTAGCACTGCACTGCCTGTTAATTAAAGTCTGATCAAACAAAGACAAAGAATGTATTTTTAAACGTTACTTAACAACAGAAGCTCAGCTTTGCAGCCCTAAAGATTTGAAATTGTCCAGAGACATTATGGGGGGGCCTCTGTTTAATTAGTTCAGACAATTGAAATTATGATATTCCAGAAGAGTCCCGCCTTCTTTATTCCTCATGCAATGATCTGGACTATGCCATGGTTTTTACATCCCATGAATGGTTACCTAATTCATTGTCTCAGGAGGAAAATAATCTTTTCTTAGCGTTATGAGGCTAAATTTAAAACAGAAAGCAGCAGTTCTAAGTCTTTGCATGGACGTCTGTCTAGGCAGGAAAATCACTCCTGGTTCTTGTGATTTCAGGACCTGTTGCATTTTTCCACCAAGGAGCAGTTCGACGAGGCTGAAGCCATGACCCCTAATGGGCTGGACCAAGCAGAGCCGCCCACCCTCCCGCTCCCTCAGCTGCCCCCGGAAGCCCCGTCTTCTCTGGAGCAGGAACCAGAGACACACGAGCTGCACCTACAGCCCCAGCCTGAGGAGAGCGTGCTGCCCGCCCAAGGCACCCTGACGGCCGACGACATGCGCCGTGCCAAGCGCATCCGGGTAGGCGGGATGCCCGGATGCCCCTTCCCCCACCCCTCTGCCCACTGCATGGGCGCCAACTCTCCTGCAGATGGCCAGCTCTGTAGGTGCCATGCTGTTCACCATCCACTGCTCAAGCCCTCGTTTGTTTGGAAGAAAGTGTGAACTGTTTCTCAGGGCCTCTGTGTCCCATGGCAGGCTGGCGTGGCTGGTCCTAGATTCCATCAATTTAGCAGTGACATGGAAGCCTGGCTCTTGGCAGCATCCAGACTAGTGTGGTTAGAGTAGGATAGAGCCCTGGATCCTAAAACTCACAGACTGGAAATGGAGAAATAAGTACACTGAGCTGTAATAGTTATTTACATTGAAGCCAGGCTAAGCTGTGCCTGATCATAGCTCTCAAGTCAGTTTGGGGTTTTGAATTTGGTTGTCGACAGTTACCAGTGGGAGACTGGCAAATGCCGTGTCTCCTCAATGCACAGGGATCTGAGTCCAAGCAGATCTGGCGGGTGCGGCCCAGACACGGGGACAGCGTGAAGCCAAGCTCCAAGTGTGGGTGCAGGGCAGTGTCTTCTCTCTTGTGTAACCCGCATTTTGACTTCAGATCATGTGGCTGCAGGGCCTCCATCAGTGACTGCCTGGCCAGGTGTATTTTGTCCGTATTTAACAGATAGCGTTGAGTGTGCATTCGGACCTGCGGGAGATGCAGGTGGAAAGCCATGTGGTTTTACAGGCTCAGTGCCTGTATGGACAATTGACTTCCAGAAAACAACGACTTAAATCCGTGTTTGTGGCAGCAAGCTGTTTAAAGACATTTCTTAGTCCTTTATATGTGGGTGAAAGAGACTTTTTGTGTATCTTCCCAGGCTTTGCAGTTTCTTGATGAATGCTCATTTCAGCTTATGTTTCTTTCAGTCTTATTTGCCTATAGGCTAGAAGGCAGACAAAACTTGAACAATAGTCTTGTCTGAGCCTTTATGTAAAAATACATTTAAACATTTGTTCTGTATGGCATCACGGACGGGATTCTGAGCAGTCAGGCTGAATAGCCTTTATGAGGGTTCTGAAATGGAAACCTGTGAACCTTATAGCTCCATGAATATTATTTCAAAAGCAAACATAAGCATATAGAAATACAGACCAGAAAAGCAAAAGGCTATGAATACCTTCTATCCATCATGCTACACGATTCCCAGTCTGCTTTTCTCTCTCTCTTGTGGAACTGCTGTCTTTTCACTTTGGCCATTCTGATTTCTTACTAGGTCCAGAGACTTGCTTCCTAGATTTAATTTTTTGAAGGCAAAAATTAAAGCCCACATGTGTTGTGAGGCGTGGGTGTGCAAGCATAGTGTGGCCATGGTTGTACGTGTGTTCTACAATTAATTGGATCACTGGTTTTGGAACAGGTTTCCTTGTATCAAAACAAAAACCCCATGCATGTGACTTGGCAGTCAGTCGTAGGTGAGCTAGTTTTGTTTTTTTTACCTTCTCACTCGTTCTAAGAAGCAGGGCTATGTATTTTTTCATCTCTTCTATCCAGATTGGTAATGACCCACTGAAGGGAAGCCTTCCAACCCCATTGGTAATGTAACTATTTTTCTCTCCTCTAATGCTGCCTGCTCAGTTGGAGCTGCAGGTACGTCTGTTTCCTGTGTTTCACTGACATACCAGAATGCTGTTTAAGTGTCTGCCTGACCTACTGTTCTTTGCAACCCGTAATTACTAAATCCTGGTGGAAACTACAGTTTGGTTGCTGCAGTCAATGCAAATTAGTTAACAAATAATGCTAATTTATTTTCAAAGAGTCAGTGAGTAAACTGTGGGCTGCAGTGTGCTCATACATGAAATGAAGGGTAGGACTAGGTGATCTCCAAGGTCCCTTCCAGCTCTGAGACAGCTGAGTGTTCTGAAATGCCTTCTGAAATGACCCCGAGTTCTGACTGGATGTCCAGCACCGTCGAGGTGCATAGGAGAATTTTCACTGGAGTCCTGTCTGCTGGGATCTTCCAGTCTAATTAGAGACACAATGCTAACATAAGCTGGGTCACAGTTCAGTGTGACATTTAAAGGTGCGTGCTTACATGCATGCTTAGTCATTCAGTTCTGTCCGACTCTTTGCAACCCCATGGACTGCAGCCTGCCAGGCTCCTCTGTCCATGGGATTTCCCAAGCAAGAATACTGAAGTTGGTTGCTCTGCCCTCCTCCAGGGGATCTTCCTAACCCAGGGAAAGGTAGAGCCCATAATTACTAGAGAAAGTTGGGAGAGTGAAAGGTTTAAAGAAAGCTGGATTCAGGGAGTAATTCGTAGATGAAGTGAGAGTTAAACTGGCCCTTGAAAGACAGACAGGAAGAAGGGAGACCGTTTCAGAGGAGGGCAGCCATAACTTCAAAGGCCGAGACCCAGGAATGTGCCTGGTGTGGTTATGGGCACTGCGCAAGCTGGTCTGAGCCAGCACTGGTGCCAGCTGGAGGAGAGTGGAGAGTGAGTTACTGGGCAGGACTAGCCCAACAGAGGTTTTGAAAACTGGGCAGAAAATAGACCAGAGGAAAGTTGTTGTTCTTTTTTTTTTTTTTTTATTTTTAAGTTGTTGCTCTTTTGATTTCCTTTTAGGGTCAAGGTCAAAATAATATGAAAATTGGTCAGTGATTTAGGTTCCTTTCTCTATTCGTATCAGACTTTAGAAACTTTTTATGGGTTTTGTCTGCCCAGAATCTGTTCTCTCAGGACTCACTTCAATGTGAGTAGAATCCCTCGTCAGAGGTTTTAGCATCTCTACCATTTTGGCAACTTATGTTCCATCCAGCACAGAGTTGTTGGCCAGCGGCAACTCTGGGATTCATCTTTGCTGCCTCTGCCCCTTCTCATTATAGCTTCTAGAAAATATGTACCAATCACAGCTCTGCAGTGCAGGAGATATGGTAGAGATGGCCTCCAGGTGGGGAGAGGGAACGGGCCGCTTCAGCACTTCCACTGCCTTGTAATGAAGGGGCCCCCGCAGGATTATCTGATCACAGGGGCAGTCTGGTTCCTGTATGTAGACAGCGTCCAGGGCCCCATGGAAATCACAAAGATGGTCAAGACAAGGTTTGTCCACAGAGCTAGGAAAGTGGAGCCGCTGCTGGGTTCAGAGCCAGTGTCTGAGGACACTCACGCTAAACAGAGATGACAGGAGACTTATGAACATAATGAATCAGAACAAAACCGCCATCCAGATTTGGTGCCCAAGGGGCAGTGGAACCCCTGAGGGACCAAGATCAGTTGCTGTGCACCGTCTGCCCTTGGAAACGTGGCCGAACCTGGGTAAAGGAAATGATGATTAGATTTCCTGAACACCCTTTACCTTGAACCTCTGAACCTCACGATAGCATTTGTCCGTTTGGAATATTTAAAGGCTGGAAAGGAGCCAGAATAGTGAGACCTTTTATGTAAAGTAAGTATCTTTCCAGATAGAGTAGCGAGATTAGGTGACTGCTAAGCTGTATAAAGAAGTGAAAGAGAGCTCTCTGGCTGATTTCAAAAAGTTTTTTGTTTACAACCTCTTCAGATGCTGCAGAAAAGATATGGAAATCATTTTTTATATTTTTCACATGAGATACATTTCATTAATTCACAAACTTTTATTGACACTTTCTACGAACTCAGCTTTTTAAAGAGATCTAGATTCAAAGGAGGATAAAATATGATGCAACCCCAGTCAGCTTGGGAAGACGGCAGAATTGTTAAATATTTAGTCAAGATAAGTGAGTAGGTGAAATATCTCTCCCAGCCTTGTTAGAGAAGCCCTGAGAAAGATGATCCCTGTTCCATAGGAGCTATGTTCAAAATGATTAGCAGTAATAATAAATAAATAAATTCACAATAATTATTTTTCCCCTAAGAGTTTATTTCACAATAAATTTAGTTTAGAAGTTGCTACTTATAAGTAACTTGAAATTTAAGAGTTTCAACATTGTTCATTGTACCATTTTCCATTGTACAAATAATGCATTAAGATATCCATTAATCCTTTCATTATTATTCTCTTATAGTTACCTAAGCGTGAAAGTGAAAGTGTTAGTCACTCAGTTGTATCTGCCTCTTTGAAACTCCATAAACTATAGCCCGCCAGGCTCTTCTGTCCATGGGATTTCCCAGGCTAGAATACTGGATTGGGTAGCCATTCTTTTCTCCAGGGAATCTTACCAACCCAGGGATCAAACCCATGTCTCCTGCATTGCAGGCGAATTCTGCAGTATGAGCCATAAGCATACCCATTCACAGATATATTTTTTAAGAAATTATTTTCCTCCCTCATAGTTGTCTAGAGTTTTCCTCCCGGTGTTTTGAGGAACTTATGAATGAGTCTTCATTACAGTAGAACTGAAATATTGAATCTGTATTCTCTGTGTGAAAGATGAGTCTGTTGATTTGCTGTCAGTAGAGAGCAGAGTTGTTTTCCCAGTAGTGGTGATGAATTTGTACTAAGTATCCATATTCTCTCACTTGGATTCCTTATAACAATTGCATGAATTCAGGAGATGGCTAATCAGCATTAGACATGTAATCTGTAACTGAGAAAAAAGAAAAAGAGCAGAATTGACTGGTCTAGACAGGGAACAAAGCAATAAGCTTAACCCAGTTAGTGAGGAATTCTAACCAGTGGCACTAACTAGCTACACTGAGGAGCATTTCTTAAGTAGGACATAATTAAGGCACATATTCCATTTAGGATGTGTGCTTCTATATCTTACCTCAGCAGCAAACATGTCCATGTAAATCTGTATCTGTGTTCTCTTTCAGTTCTTTTTCGTAAATTGATATGTAATTCACATACAGTAAAATTCATTCTTTTGTAGTGTTTCGAGAATACTCCCAAAGTGGTACAACCGTCACCACTAGTCCTGGAACATTTTCATCATCCTCAAAAGAAATCCCATGTCCACTGCCTCCTTCCTCTAGCCCCTGCTATGTTTCATTTCTTTTTATTATCTTTAGTTTTGCTAAATGTCTTAATCAAGCTTCAAATTCTTTGACTCAAGGACTTCAACAAGTAACATTTGGCTGACTTGCTCCCACCTCATCTTGCGTGTGTCACTCACCCCAAGTCATTTCTTCCAAATCTTCAATTTTTATTCTACTTGACTCTGGGATTTGTTCTGTTGCACAGCTCTTATTTTTTTGAACGTGACTTAGATCCTTTCAGAAGAAAGCACACACACATAGGTATAAAACAAAACACAAAGTCTGTCTTTTCAAGATGAACTTCTTTGAAGATGGCTTCCTTTTTAAGGTCTCTATCAGAGAAAGTTTTCTTTCAACAGTGTATCCTAGTTTAATTTCTATGGAAAGTCTGTGATTGCTGAGATCGTCCCTCTCTTCCTACAAATATGTGAGTTGCTTGCACATTTGGCCTACTCACTAAGTAATCCCATTTGTGTGTGTCTTTCAGAATGCAGCTCTGCAGCATCTGTTTATTCGGAAGTCTTTCCGGCCTTTTAAATGCTTGCAGTGCGGGAAGGCCTTCCGCGAGAAGGACAAACTGGACCAACACTTGCGCTTCCATGGGCGGGAGGGGAACTGCCCGTTGACCTGTGACCTCTGTAACAAGGGCTTCATCAGCAGTGCGTCCTTGGAGAGCCACATGAAGCTCCACTCGGACCAGAAGACTTACTCTTGCATTTTTTGCCCAGAATCCTTTGACCGCCTTGATTTGTTGAAAGATCACGTGGCCATTCATATCAATGATGGCTACTTCAGCTGCCCAACTTGTAAGAAACGGTTCCCAGATTTTATCCAGGTGAGTACCAACTGCCGAGATGCCCGAGTACTGCCGTTTTTAGGAAAGAAAAACAGAGGTTTTTGGAAACTTGAGATGGCCCATGATCTGTATCTTTCATCTCCCTTCTTGACAGCAACTTCATAGTGGGAGAATGATGTCTCTTCAAACTGCTTTTGATAAGCAGAAGATGATTGTGATCCTTAATTGTCCAAATAAGACACTGACATTTTAACATTTAAGTTATATTACAGGAAATAAACACTCAGATCTGGTTATAATTTTTAAAAAAAGTCTTTCTTCAAGCCTGCCAATACTCACTACTTATAAAATATATAGCATTTGTAGAAGACAGACCCCCATTTCCTGCCTGGAAACATTTTCCCCCCATCACTGTGGCTTCCTGTCTTAGGCTACTAAGGTCATGCTTTTTTTTTTTTTTTTTTTTCCGTTTTTGGCAAGATTTATTGTGAACAGAGGAGAAGGGCTCAGTCCTTCTTGGCTGCCGCTTTCCTCACGGCGGCCAAGACGTTGCTCAGCTCCTCTCTCTTCCTCTTCGCTCGGATGTGCGTCCCCACCCTTTTCTTGATGAACTTGAGGGCCCGCTTGTCCTTGGAGACCTTGAGCAGCTCCATGGCTTGTCGCTCGTAAGGGGCGAAGCCACACACCTCCCGGATCATGTCCCGCACGAACTTGGTGTGTTTGGTGAGACGCCCGCGGCGGCGGCTGTGCCTCGGCTTGCCCACGTTCTTGGTCACCTTGTGACCCTTGTTGAGGCCCACGGCCATGGGGTAGCGCAGAGCCATAGCTGTTGTTCTACAATGGGTCATGCATTTTGGAAGGAAATGAAAGAGTAAGTTGGTATATAACATACTGATTTTTTTTTGGGGGGGGGGGACTGTATTGTACAGCATGTGGGATCTTAGCTCCCAATCCTGGATCAAACCTGTGCCCCCTGCTTTTAAAGTGTGGCCTCCTAACCATTGGACCACAAGGGAAGTCCCAGTATACTTTGGTTTTAAACACCGACCTCCTCCTCTGTGTTATATTCTGGAGCAAAATGGGGTGAGGATAAATTCTAGAATATTCATGATTTCATTTGGACTTCAGGTGATAATAGAGTTACATGCTAGTGAGTGAATAAGTAAGTCTAAATATCTTACGAGTTTCCCTGGTGGCTCAGATGGTAAAGAATCCACCTGCAATGCAGGAGCCCTATGTTCAATAATAAAAACATCCTCTCTCTCTGTTTTTTAAATTACCAAAAGAAACCTGAGATTTAATCATAGTTCTGCTAGTATTGGAGAGTCTTGGTAATTTTCTCACTTTACACAATTAGGTAAGTTTCTTCTTAAATTTTTTTTAACTTTTATTTTTCAGCCATGAAAATTTGCATTAGGTAGAATTTAATGGCAAAAGAGACTCCAAAAATAATAAAGGACAAGTCTTAAAGGAATGGTTTGATAGTTCACTACCTAGGTCCCATACATAACTCTTCTTCACTGGATCTTTATGACTGAGAGACTTTAGAGGCTGTATTCTTTCATTCAAGTTATCTGACAGTACAGGGAATAAGTCTCAAGTAAGGTGAAAGGATGCTGGTATATTGTTCTCATAAATGGGAAATGTGTTTTGTATCATTGAATGCATGTCTTTAATAGTAAAGAATCCGCCTGCCAATGCAGGAGGATGGAAGAGACTTGGGTTCAATCCCTGGGTTGGGAAGATCCCCTGGAGAAGGAAATGGCAACCCATTCCAGTACTCCTGCCTGGGAAAATCCATGGACAGAGGAGCCTGGTGGGCTCCAGAGTCGGACATGACCGAGTGACTGAGCACTCATGTCTTTAATTCTTCAGAACCTAATTTTACAGAAGGGTGTAAAAGGACCTATTACTGCAAGGGGCTAAATTGTATCCATGTTGGAGGCAGGAAAAAGTGAGAAAGAAGTATTTTCTGTCTTCTTATATATAATTTTTGCCAAGATTCATTTAAATGCAAAGGAACTCTTACTTTTAATCATTTTTTTAAAAAAAGAGGGAGAGAGAAAAACGTGGCCCATGTGATCAGGTCTTGGACTAAACAAGTATTTTCTTCCTCCTCTCAAGTCCTGGCAGGTCGAGGCCAGAAAGGATGCTGTGGCTGAGGTCAGTGATCAGTCACACCAGATTGGCTCCCAGGCCAGGCTGGTGAGGATCCAAGGCAATGCGTTTGGCTCCCTCTAGTGCTGGCGAGCTGCCTGCTGTCATTTTCCCTGACTTTCTGTGTCTTCTCTGCCAGGTGAAGAAGCACGTGCGCAGCTTCCACTCAGAAAAGATCTACCAGTGTACGGAGTGCGACAAGGCCTTCTGCCGTCCGGACAAGCTGCGTCTGCATATGCTCCGGCACTCGGACCGCAAGGACTTCCTGTGCTCCACGTGTGGGAAGCAGTTTAAGGTGGGAACCAGCGGGCAGTCTGGGTGGTCTCGGGCCGCTGCAGTTGTCACGCTGAGGACGAGCCTGCTCATTTCGAGGGTGTATCACCTGTGCTCACGGAGCGAACTTGAGGTGTACTTTGGTCTTATGTTTGATTTGAAAGTGATAGTGGCTCAGTCATGTCTGACTCTTGGTGACCCCATGGACTGTAGCCCAGCAGGCTCCTCTGTCTGTGGGATTTTCCAGGCAAGAATACTGGAGTGGGTTGCCATTTCCTTCTCCAGGGGATCTTCCTGACCCAGGGATCTAACCCAGTTCTCCTGCATTGCAGGCAGATTCTTTACCAACTGAGCTACCAGGGATGCCCTAAAATTAAAGAAGAAACTCACTGTAATTTCCCCAAATAATTAATTCATATCTCCAAATAGAGTAAAAATGCATCTTCTAGAAGAATCCAAGTGTATAATGAATAGAACTAAACTGCCACCAAGGAATTCCTAAGAGGACAGTATATTACCCATCAAATCAAGAGATTTTTTTTTTTTATTGAGCATTTATGAAGTGTAAGAGTTTGATAATTGAGCCCTAGGTCATCAAGACATCATCCAGTGGAAGTGGGAAGTCTATGGGATGCTGAAAGGGTTAGGCTCCTTTGGGGAATGTTAATGACTTCTGGGATTAAGATAAAAGATAAGAAATATCAAGAACATGCCTGGAATTTAGAAGAAAGCAAAGGAAAACCCCACAAGAGACTCAGATATAAGAGTTCGACAAGTAATTGTGAAAATGGTAAAACAAGCTTCCTTGGGAAGCCAGATATTTCTGCAAAGACGTCACTGAGAGACACTCTGCAAAATATGTAGGTCATCCTGTCATAGAACCTGGAAAAGAATCAGAAATGGATTCAGGAGGGGAGAACAGGCTTGAAAAGGAGGCGTGTGTAGAATGTGGAGGTTGGTAGGACTGCCTGGCCGTGCACCTCTGAACTTAGCACAGTGGGCATTCAAGAAATGTTTGTTACATGTGTGTTAAATGTGGAGAAAGTTGAAGGGGGTTACAAACATTCTCAAGCCAAAATATGGAAAGAACTGGTCTGGTGGAAAGGTGCAAAGTCTTTAGAAGACCAATAACAGTGTAATTACATGTCTGAGAGCAGAGCTTTACTGGATAAGGGAGCTGGCATTTTTGGAGTTTGTCATTGTTCAGGATGGCCTCTGCCTAATTTTCTGTCTGTGGATTCAGATCAACATGTATCCCTTGATCAGATCATCAGCCTAAGAGCTGTGACCTTGACCTAGATCGTGTACCCCATCCATAGTGGGTAGTATAACTGCTTACACACTTGTAAATCCATATGGTAAAAAACACTTAAATTCACTCGGGGTTTAGAGGAATGCCATGATGTGTGTGAAAACATGTGGAAATTATTAAAAAAAAAACAATCAAAACACGTGGGAATTGAGTACATACGTGGCTTTGTAAATCCAGTACCACCTACCATTCACAATTAATTTATCTTGTAGTTCTTAATACCAAGTTTATTCCATGTGCCCTTTGATTGCTTCTACATAAATGCCAAGTCTTCCTTCTCAGCGGTCAGTTTGTAGCTTTCAAACTGAACAGTTATTTTAAAGCCTGGCTCATTGCAACGCACTTACTCCTTAGTGAACGGAATGAGTCCCAGCCAGTGTTGCTCCGTCCTTGTACCTTCTAGCAACTTGGATGCAGCCCGGTGGGTCCTGTTACTGCTAACTTGTACTGATCTTTTTTTTTTTTTAATCTCTTCAATTAAAATTTTTCTATCTCCACCCCCACCCACTGCCTTCTCAAAAATTCTCTGCAAACAGCGGAAAGACAAACTCCGGGAGCACATGCAGAGGATGCACAATCCTGAAAGGGAGGCCAAGAAAGCCGACCGCAGCAGCCGCTCCAAGACGTTCAAGCCCCGCATCACCTCCACCGACTATGACAGCTTCACTTTCAAGTGCCGTCTCTGCATGATGGGCTTCCGGAGGCGGGGCATGCTGGTCAGTGTCCATGCCCACCCCTGCCAGAGTTCTGTACTCAGCCTGGCTGAGCACGATGGGGAGACACACAGTTCCCAGCATGGGGCTCCTCTCCTCCCCAGGCTCCCTTGCCATGGTTCATTTCTGGTGTCTCTTGGAAGAGGTCTTTGTGATCACTTTTCCTCGCTGGTTTTGCTTTGCTTTGCCATGCTCAGCCTTTGCTGTGTTTTGTTCCCCTCTTCTCTTCTGTGATTCTGAACTGGCCTTTCTGGTGGGGTGCTCTCCCCTGGCCGCCCACTCTGATTGTCTCAGATATGACACATCAGTAGATGGGACTTTCCATCTAGGCAGAGCATGGGGACCAGCTTAGCAGAGACACCAGGAGAGCTGGTTCTGAATTCATTTTGCCCCAGTGACAGTTTTTGCAGCGTGTATTTCTGCTAGGACCTGCCAGTGAAGCTGGAGACCGTTATATATTTTTTAACTTTAAAATTTTATATTTGGGTATAGTTGATTAACAACGTTGTGATAGTTTCAGGTGGACAGCAAAGGGATTCAGGTATATACATATACATTTATCCATTCTCCCCCAAACTCCCCTCCCATCCAGGCTGCCACATAACATTGAGCAGAGTTCCCTGGCTCTACAACAGGTCCTTGTTGGTTATTCATTTTAAACAGAGTGGTGTGTGTACACGTCCATCTCAAACTCTCTGATTGCCCCTTCCCCCTGTGCTTCCCCTCTGGCAACTGTAAACGCATTCTCTAAGTCAGTGAGTCTGTTTCTGTTTTGTAAATAAGTTCATTTGAATCATTTCTTTATAGATTCTACATATGAGAGATATCATATGATGTTTCTGATATTTCTCTTTCGGAGACCATTACTTATAATGCAGAACCTTCGTTTGCATTCTGTTCAACATCCTCAGTAAGGTTAGGGCCCTGGTAATGAGAGACAGACTTCCGTCAGTAGAATTCACTAAAGAAATTCATGCTAGTGTAACTTTTCTTTTCTTTTAGTCAAAGGCTGTTAATGGAATCCACAGCAACCCAATTCACTGTCAGTAATTTGTGGAATTACCGTTAACTGCTGTTAGTGCTTTGGTCTCAGAGGGACCTGGCCATCCTGGTTCTGGCTGAATGCTGTACGTTTTGGGACGTCGCTTCAGAGAACTTCAGCTTCCAGCAGTCAATATTGGAGGTGTTTGTTCAGGGCTCGTAATGGGATCTCTTTTTCTCAGTTGCTTTCTTCCTTTTAGGTAAATCACTTATCAAAGAGGCACCCAGACATGAAGATAGAAGAGGTGCCAGAGTTAACTCTACCCATCATAAAGCCCAACCGTGACTACTTCTGTCAGTATTGTGATAAGGTAAAATGAAACCATCCACAGGAGGACACTTTGTGGGAGCTCCTCTCAGGGCTGGCTTGTCTGCGTGTATAAATTCATACTGGGCTTCCCACATGACTCAGCAGTAGAGTCCACCTGCCATCGATCATGGGTTCGATCCCTGGGTCGGGAAGATCCCCAGAGAAGGAAATGGCAACCCACTCCAGTATTCTTGCCCGGAGGATCCCATGGACAGAGGAGCCTGGAGGGCTACAGTTTATGGGGTCGCACAGAGTCGGACACAACTGAGCGACTGCGTGCACACATGCATGAATACATACTAGGATCTCATGGTTTCTCTTAACAGGTGGTTCTCTGTCTCAGCAGTTTTCCATTTAGACAAGAAAGGACTAGAAGTGCAGCCTCATTTTAAGCCAAAATTTTTTTCTTAAAAATTAGTTGATTTTGTTTTTCTTGTTGTTTCTTCTTTCTGTGACTTTTTTTTTTTTTTTTTTTGCTATAGAAGAGGCTTATTGCCAGGAGGTTGGTTTATGAATTGGTTTTAAATTCATAAGCTCTAAAATGAGTGTGCTTATCATCCTACAGTAGATTTTGGGTTTCTAGAAGATTGAGTAGGATGTGAAGAAGTTTTGTGGCATGATACTCTACTTGTACTCATCCATTCTTGACTTTTAGTAGTTAGGAAGAAGATAGAAATAGAATACATGTTTATTGTTTCATTGTAATATTGTTCCCTTATCCGATGTCAGCTGTATAAGGGGTAAGCTATACATAAGTAGTGTCAACTTAATAGTAAGAAACATTTTTAAAGCACAGATTCACCACTGTGGGTTCTAGTTGCTATTAGACTTGCTGTTTTAGAAGATTCTTTGATGTCTGAGTCAACTACATACATCACGTGAGAGCTTTCTCAGAAAGGCCAAAGGATGAGCTGGCCTTAGAAGCAGTTCTAAAGGTATAGACATTTTTATTATTTCTATCTTAGTCGCATAACTTCAAGGAAGATGCCTCACATACCCATTATGTTCTTGCCCTGCATGCTGTGCTCAGTTGCTCAGTCATGTCCAACCCTTTACAACCCCATGGACTGTAGCCCACCTGGCTCCTCTGTCCATGGGATTCTCCAGGCAAGAACACTGGAGTAGGTTGCCATTTCCTCCTCCAGGGGATCTTCCTGACCCTGGGATCGAACCCACATCTCCTGCGTCTCTTGCATTGACAGGTGGATTCTTTTACCACTGAGCCACCTGGGAAGCTGCATATTATGTTCTTATGTTATTCTAATGTATGTTATATCTTCATTATCCTTCAATATGTCTGTTAATATATTTTATTTTAGGCTATATGACTGCTCTTTCTCATTTCCTTGTAGTGAAATTGTTAGTTTACTTTAAGCAAGACAGCAGAACTATATACTGCTTTCACAGCAAAGCTTTTGAATTTTCAGGTTTACAAAAGTGCCAGCAAGCGAAAAGCCCATATTCTGAAGAATCACCCTGGGGCCGAGCTCCCGCCAAGCATTCGGAAACTTCGCCCTGCGGGCCCCGGAGAACCAGACCCTATGTTGAGCACCCACACCCAGCTCACAGGCACCATAGCCACCCCGCCCGTCTGTTGCCCTCACTGCTCCAAACAGTACAGCAGCAAGGTATGTGGAAGGCTCGGACTGCCAGGGAACCAAGGTCACGGTTTAGGGAAACATGACTTAAGACAGCTTCTCGTCTGGGTGCTGTAATGGCCCGTCGGCATTGGTGAGGGGGCTGGAGGAGCTGTTTTCTATGATCAGGGACCACAGTACAGAACGGGAAGAGACTACGGATGGACTGTCTCCAGAGTTAGCGCCATCTGAGAGCCCGAGTACTCGAATGGTTTCCTTTTCCCTTGGTCCAAGGAGGGTCTCGGATTTTGAATATTCTGTGCTCGTGGTTTATGAGCTCAGGCTTGCAGCAGCACTACATAAGAACTTAAATGATGGTTCCTGAAAAGCAAGTCACTTTAGCTGAGGGGCTTATCACCTGTTGCTGCAGGTATGGGTGGGATGAGGGCATGCTGTGAGGTATCCTGAGCTTGCCTGTTAGCATGGTGGGGGTGGGTATGGGAGGGTGGGGAGCGGGCAGTCACACGCCTCTTCTTTTTTGCCTTTCATACGTGCCGTTGTCCCACTTCAGGAAAGGCAGGTAGAGTCAGTGTTTCTCTGACTTTTTTTTTTTTTTTAAAGCATAACATGAAAGACTTTAGGAACGATTGGAGAGTTTGCATTTGGGAAAGCTCAAAAATAACCAATTTTAGTAATTATTCTTGGTTTTTGCCATTTTTCAGACCAAGATGGTACAACACATTCGAAAGAAGCACCCAGAGTACGCCCAGCTCCCCAACACCATACACACACCTCTGACCACAGCTGTGATCAGTGCAACGCCGGCTGTCCTAACTACCGACAGTGCCACTGGAGAGACTGTGGTGGTGAGTGTGAGCGGAAAGGACCTCTCCTCTCCTTCCTGCCTGTCACAGCCCCAGTGCCGAGGCCACGTTTCTCTTGGCATTTAACTGGCTAGAGATGTAGCCCACCACCCTTCAGTGTCCTATGCGAGGCATGATGTTTATGCCTGGGTCTCCCAGTCGGTGCTTCCCAAAGCTCTCTGAGAGGACCAGCAGGAAATCCTCAATGCTGCCTGTTCATCGCAAGACTCTCAGAACCTCTGGGGTAACTCCTTGGCCTGACACTGACCGACCAAGATAGAGAGGTCATCTTCCAGCACCTTCTTTTTTTTTACTTTTTTTAATATTCATTTATCTATTTGGCTGTACCAGATCCTAGTTGTGCCACACAGGATCTTTTTCTAAATTTATTTGTTTGTAATTGAAGGACAATTGCTTTACATTGTTGTGTTGGTTTCTGCCAAACACACACAGGATCTTTTAGCTGCAACATGTAAACCCTTAGGTGTGGCATGTGGGAGCTGTTGTTCCCTGGCCAGCGATCAAACACAGGCCCCCCTGCATTGGAAGCTCAAAGTCCTAGCTACCTGACCACCAAGGAAGTCCCCCAACATCTTCTTAACTTTGGTTTTTTTCTCTATCTGTACTTAGGGCTTCTCTGTAGTCCCCTGATCCACCAGTAAGACAGGTGGATCTGAAAAAAACTGAAAAAAAAAATTGTTTTTGGTTGTGCTATGTGGTATGTGGGATCTTAGGTCTCCAACCAGGGATTGACCCCATGCCCCCTGCATGGGGAGCCCAGAGTCTTAACACTGGACCAGGGAAGTCCCAAGACAAACCAAATTTTCGTAGGATGTCAGAGCGCTGGAATAGCTAACCACCAGCAGTGTTATCAGCAATGTGCTTCTCGTCATTCTTCTAGACAACAGACCTGCTAACCCAGGCGATGACAGAGCTGTCCCAGACCTTGACGACGGATTACCGAGCGCCACAAGGGGATTACCAGAGAATCCAGTACATCCCTGTGTCACAGTCCGCGTCCGGCCTGCAACAGCCGCAGCACATACAGCTTCAAGTCGTGCAGGTGGCCCCGGTACTGTCCTGGTGTATCTATCTCCACCTGCGTGGACACCGTGTCGCCACCCGTCAGTGGGGCAGCAGGGGTCACCTACAGCACCCTGTGCTCAGGGCTGGCGCTGGGCCCTACATCCCTGTGCCTGGCAGCTTGGAGTCGGAGGCGTTTGTGTAGCCCCCGCTCCTCATGGCTGTAGACTCAGTGGTGTGAGGAATTTCTGTCGATAGTGCCGAGAGGTTTCCAGCCGCAGTATATACCATTATCCTGCCCTACTGCGGGACCGCCTGGGCCTCTTCTGAACCCTTATCCTGGGCATCCAGGTTGGCTACTTGTTGAGGAGCCTGTTTGACCAGCCCCTACGTGGGCACTGAATGATGTCTAACAGGGGGAGCTTATAAGCAATGATTACGAATTTTGAGTATCAGTACCTTATTAGTAGTGAGGTGTAATTGTTCCTTCTGCAAGGTAATTAGTAGCTCTTTCTTACTAATTCGGGAGCTAAAAGGAAAAAATCCTCCCCAAACTATTGTTTCACTTAATTATGCTGAGAAATTGTACTCAAGACACACATGAACAAACGTTTTGCTTTGAAATAAACTGGACTCCGAAGATTTAAAACTAGTATGAGAGCAGGAAATTGGAAGTTGTCATTGACTGTCCTTTACTTTTTTTATAGGAGGGTTGTTTTTCTAATATATGGCACTGTTACTAATTTTAGGCTCTGGAAGAATCTCTGAATAGCTGAAGTTGTCTGTAAATTATGAAACGTGTGTACATTATTTTGGAAAAAGTGCCTCTGCTTTGGCCCCATGTTCAGGTGTCTGTGCTACAAATAAGGTTAGGAACCACTGCTGTCATGATCAAGAGCGACAAGCCAAAAGCAACTTCTCTACTCAGATCTCTCTTAGCTGACAATGGGTAGCCATGACATTTAATTGAAATTTAAGGGGAAAAGAGTTTTGATTCCTGAGAGCTTCTCATTCAGCTTCTTATTAGGAGCTATATTCCCTCATTTCCCTTCCAGTATTAAATCGCATTACTGTTTCATGGTTAGTAAGCATAATTTTTAAAATTAATTTATTTTAATTGGAGTATAATTACTTTACAATATTATAGTGGTTTTTGCCATACATCGACAGAAATCAGCCATGGATGCGCATGTGTCCCCATATCCTGAGCTCTCCTCCCACCTCCCTCCCCACCCCATCCCAGAGCACCGGCTTTGAGTGCCCTTCTTCATGCATCGAACTTGGCACTGGTCATCTGCTTTACATATGGTAGTATGCATGTTTCAATTCCGTTCTCTCAAATCACCCCACCCTGACCTTCTCCCACATAGTCCAAAAGTCTGTTCTTTACATCTGTGTCTCTTTTGCTGCCTTGTAGCAAAAGGATCATTGTTAGCGTCTTTCTAAATTCCATATATATGTGTTAATATACTGTATTGGTGTTTCTCTTTCTGACTTACTTCACTCTGTATAATAGACTCCAGTTTCATTCACCTCATTAGAACTGATTCAAATGTGTACCTTTTTATAGCTGAGGAGTTTTCCATTGTGCATATGTACCACAACTTCCTTATCCCTTTGTCTGCCTATGGATATCTAGGCTAGCAAGCAGAATTTTTAAGGCTGTCTTTTCCTCTGATGTTTGCCAGCTCGGCTTCAGTGTGGGCTCTTGGGACGGAGCCCTGGCTCTGAAGTCCCATCTCTTCTGGGGAACGTGGTTTCAGCTGCACCTTCTCTCTGGAAGGCTTTCCCCGAACTGTACTCAGCGTGGGTCTGGGTTTCTCCTCCCACAGGCCACTTCCCCACACCAGCCCCAGCAGTCCACGGTGGATGTTGCTCAGCTCCACGACCCTCAGACCTACACACAGCACGCCATCCAGGTGCAGCACATTCAGGTCACCGAGCCCCCTGCCCCTGCCGTGTCCACATCCCAGGTACGCCGGGCCCTGCTCCAGGGGCTAGTCTCAGGATAATGTGGCCTCAGGGACTCTGAAGACGTGCTAAGAGCGGAGAGATGTTATCTCACCTAGTCTCCTTGACTGTGGGGGTGATATCTTTATTTGGGGGGCCTTTAAAGAGTCATCTTTGCCTCCAGCGGCTCACTGGTAAAGGACCTGCTTGCCAGAACGCAGGAGATCCAGGTTCCATCCCTGGGTCCGCAGGATCCCCTGAGTGACTGAGCACGCCTGCGTTAGGGGCACACCACTGAGCGCTCAGCCTCCCCTGTCTGGATGGAGCCTGACCTCTGATCTCCTGGAGATCTCCTGTTCTCAGTGGCTGGATGATGGCCAGCAAGAGTGGGGTTGTTTCTGTAATCTTGGGGCAGTGGCATTGTGAAGGATTACTGTGTCTGTGTGACAGAGACCTTCGTTGAGAAAGCAGAGCACTGGAGTGGGTTGCCATTTCCTTCTCCAAAAGCAGAGCTACATCCGCTTGCAAAAAAAAAAAATTATTAAATTCTTACTCTTTGTAGGAAACTTTTCTAGATCTTGCCCTCAAGGAGCTTAGAGTCTGGTAGGGATGTAATACATGCACACAAGCAAACAGGGCATGAAGGGAAGGTACCCGAACCATAAAGGATGCCCATAGACTCTCTCCTGACATTCACAGGGACCAGGACAAGAGCACATATGAAGGCCGCATGTCATCACCCTGAGTGGTGAAAGGTTTCACTCAAACCCACCAACCATTAAATAAATATGTTCTTTCTTCCTGCTTGACATAAGTACTTTCATAATGATCATATTGGAAAATATACATAAAGTAACCATGGATATCAAATAAGGTGGGTAGTGCTAATTAAAAATTAAATGTATCCACCATGCAGTGGGATAATATTTACAGACTTGTGCAAAATTAGCTCTTATACTAAAATAGTGTGCACTGGAAAATAGTAAAAATGAAACAAAAACAATAAAAAAAAATTAAATGTGTTTTTCTGCCAAACACATGGCTGGCACTGGCAGTGGCCAGGTAGAGGTGGGAGGAAGTAGGGAAAAGGACTGTTGTCCTTAAATGAAGTCGCTAAATTGTATCTGACTCTTTGCGACCCCAGGGACTGTAGCCCATCAGGCTTCTCGGTCCATGGGATTCTCCAGTAGTGGGTTGCCATGCCCTCCTCCAGGGGAACTACTCAACTCAGGGATCGATCCCACATCTCCTGCCTTGGCAGGTAAATTCTTTACCACTGAGCCACCAGGGAAGCCCTTTTTTGTGGTCTCCAACTGCTTCCTCTTTTGTATCCCTCTTTTCCTGGCTCCAACTGCTATGGAAATCCGTAGGATAAACATGTACTTTCTCTGCCCTCCTATTTATTGTTTTTTGGGGGAAGCCTCTACTGCTTGCTGTCTGATCGCCCCTCCCCTCCTCCTAGTGTAAGGTTTCTGGTGACTTGTCCCAACCAAAGACAGGCAGCCTCTATCCACAAGGAGCCATGAGTTTCTCAGGCCCACTAACATCATGCTTCTGAGTTTCTCAAAGGAACCGGGGAGGGGGAGGGCCAGGACGGGCTCCTCAGAGTCCCTTGTCGGGATGAGGTGGCTGTTCTATCTTCCTGTGGGAAGCAGGGGTGCCTGCTGCCCCCTTCTCCTCACCCGGGCTCCGTCTTCACTCACGGGGCCTTTGTACCGTGTGGACACCTCAGTCCACGTGTCTCAGCTCCATCCACACCCCTGAGGTTGGCAATCCAGGCCACCCCAATGGTCTCAGGTGCCCGAATATAGTTAGAGGAGACCCCTGTGCGGGAGACAGGACTCCTGCGGGAAGCCACCCTCAGAAGAGAGACTTGTGTGGGTCCTGGAAGTGGGCACGGGGCCACTTCCAAGGTCCAGGAGGTCTCACGTGAGAAGGACAGGCCAACATCCCTGCACGGTGCCTCTTGCCTACGTCTGAGGACGATGTAGATGTGTCATTAGGTTATGGGCCCGCATCTGAGGATGACGTGGACACGTCGTTCGGTTATGAGAGCTCAGTGGAGGGAAAGATGGTGCTTAGCAGGGAATCAAGGAAAATCATGTAGAAGTGGTGTTTGAGTTAGGTCTTGGAGGAGGGTATGATTTTGACATGGTAACTGGGGGAGGCTATATGATCTAAATATGCTCTCATTGTGAGAAAGACACGAGGAGGGGTTGAGTGAGACAGACAGATGTGGGAAATTGTGGTGTGTCTATAAATTGTGATGTGATGTGTTAGTGACAGGAAGTTGTGCTTGGAAACAAGGCCAGGAAGGTGGTTTGGAACTGAAGTGTGGATGGCTTGAGTGGCAGACAGTGGTGGTGGGGGGGTGGGGTTTATCCTGTAGACAGAATGGGTCCCTGTGTTTATCTCCACTAACTAGGGGGTATCTAGTGCACAGAAGTGGAGATACCGACTTCTGGGTTCAACTACAGTTTGTGTTATAGGCTAGCTTTGTGAGATGGGAAAGTTATTGAGCGTCTTAGGGTATTTTTTTTAAACCTATGCAATGAAGATAATTAGACTTCCATTCATTTACTTTTCTAACAATCAAGTCTTTGGATACCCTTGTAGATAATCATCCTTTGGAAGGTAATTAGGATTTCATAGTTATGATTGCTTTTCATTAATTCTGTTCTTATTTAAAATAGGTCTAATTTTAGGGACTTCTTGGCGGTCAAGTGGCTGAGACTCTGTGCTTCCACTTCAGGAGGCATGAGTTCAATCCCAGGTTGGGGAACTAAGATTCCGCAAGCACTACGGTGCAGTCAAGAATAAAATTTACTATTTTAACAGTTCTGCGTTGAGCATTACAACACCCATGAGCATGATTTATTTTCTTCAGCGAAAATGGTTGACAGTGGTTGACAGTGGTTGACAGTGGTTGACAGTTCACGCATCCCACTCTCTTTCTCTCCAGGTGGCTGGGCAGCCGCTGAGTCCCTCCCCACAACAGTCTCAGCAGGGGCTCAGCCCCTCGCACGTCGTCGCAGGTAGCTCCTCGCAGGGCCAGGCCCTCCAGCAGCCTCCGCAGGGCTCCACGGTCCAGCACACCTACCTCCCCAACACCTGGAATTCCTTCCGTGGCTACTGTAAGTAAGGCTGGCACTCCAGGGTGCAGGTGGGGAACCTGCAGCTACAGAGCGGAATTTCCTCGGCTTTATCATCGATTTTCTGGATTAAAGGTTCCTTAGCCATTTTCTACACTCTGTGGGGCTTGTACTTCGATGAGTTTCATGATGCAGGTAGCGTCTGATGTCAGGGCCACCCCGAAATGACATTTTTCTGAGAAGTCAGGAATATTGCTAGAGCAAGTGTAGGCAGGTGGTTTAAGGAGTACAGTGGCTGCATTTAGAATTTGAGGTCGTGATTCATCTCTTCTAGCCGTGTTTATTGAATGTGTATATATCAATCACTGTGCGAGACCCTCTGTGTACCAAAGGTGAATACTGACTTTCATACACGTAACACCACACAATAATCATGCTAACCAACTTTCTTTAAGCTCTTACTGTGTTCCAGGAAGGATTCTAAATTGAATCTATATCACCTCTAATATTCACAGCAGCCCCCTAGGGAAGTTATCAGTACTTGCATCTTATAGATAAGGCAGTTTGGACACAGAGTAACTCATCCAAGGAACACAGCTACTAAACAGAGGACTAGGACCCAGGCAGCTTGGGTGCAGAGTTTACGCTCTAAACCAGCTCACGGTGCTGCTCCTCCTCACCAGATAGCCTTGGGCTCAAAGAAACTGTGATCTCATTGTTATTCAGTCACTAAGTCGTGCCCGACTCTTTGCGACCCCATGGACTACAGCATGTCCGGGCTTCCCTGTCCGTCACCACCTCCCGGAATTTGCTCAAACTCTTGTCCATTGAGTCGGTGATGCCATTCAACCATCTCATCCTCTGTCGTCCCCTTCTCTTCCTACCCTCAATCTTTCCCAGCATCAGGGTCTTTTCCAGTGAGTCGGCTCTTCGCATCAGGTGGAGACAGATATATGAATAGCTGATTTCAAAACCCTGAGGTTAGTGTTACCAGAAGCAGTTGGGCTGGCTGCCAAAGGTCAGAACAAGTAGAAATCTTGGTGGGGACAACAGCTTTGGGTGTCCGCTGAAAAGTATGATACCTTTATCACTGAGGACATGGAAGAAACAGGAATAGTAACAGTTAAGAGCTCCATAGCAGGAACTAGGAGAATAGGGGTTGTGTTGGTCTCTGTCTTACTACCGATTTTGTTTTTGGGTCCATCTCTGCTGTGATTGATCTTAGGCTGTGTCATGTAGATTTGGTGTGGAGACAGGCTCAAACGCTACTGTTTAGTTATCTTTACAGTCTGTTCTCTTAAATACTGGTAGTCACAAGGAGAGCTGAGCCTAGTGTGTATCAGGGAAGGACTTCTCATGATGAATCCCAGTAATCCTGGTAAACAGACTGACATTTACGCTCAGTTTCATTCCAGTGAGAAGAATGTGGAATGATGCCAGCAGTCATGGTAGTCATAGTAAGAACTAGCATTCTAACCTGGTGAAACAATCTGAAATTTCTTATTTGGGAAAAAAGTTTAAATATGCAAAAATAGGGAATTCCCTGGCAGTCCAGTGGTTCAGACTTGGCGCTTTCACTGTGAAGGGTGTGGGTTCAGTCCCTGGTTGGGGAACTAAGATCACACAAGGTGTACCGTGTGGGGGGAAACCCCCCCAAACCATATATCTAAACACAAAAATACACACACACACACACACAAATAGAACAGTAATGAACTCCCCTGTACCAGTTATCGAGCTTCAGCACTTGCTAGCTCACAGGCAGTCTTGTTTGATATGTACCCACTGTCGTTCTCTCCCAGTCCTCCAACTATATAATATAATCCATATCATTTCATCCATAAATATGTTAGTATCTATCTCTAAAATCAAAGGCAGTAAAAACAAAAAAAGCAGAACTCTAGTGTCATTATCACACCTAAAAATAAATTACAGTAATTGTTTAATACCATCAAGTATCCTGGGTTCATATTTCTGTGACTATCTCATAAATGTTTTTTTTTAACAGTTGGTTTTTCAAATTGGGTTCCAAATAAGGGCCATGCATTGCCATCGATCATGTCTGTTGAGTTTCATTTAGTATATGTGTTCTCTTTCTTTCCTCTAAGTTGCAGTTAACATGTTGAAGAAACTGGGTCACTTGTGTTCCCTGCCTTCCGGATTTTGCTGTTGACATCCCTGTATTGTCATTTAAGATGCTTTCCTCTGTCTCTTTTTTTCCTAAAGATGGGTAGTTAAATCTAGAGGCTTGATCAGATCAGGTTCTGTTTATTTTCCCCTCTAACACTCCGTCGCTGTTGATATATACCTCCGTCAGGAGGCACATGACGCTTGTCTGTTTCCTTTACCCCACCATTTCATTATGCACTGCAGAGTTGTGGTGTTCTGATGTTATCACACTCTTCTTTTTTAACAAACATTTATGTACTTGGCTGCACCAGGTCTTAGCTGCAGCACATGGGATCTTTTAATTGTGTCATATGGGACCTTGTCCCCTGACCAGGGATTGAACCTGGGCCCCCTGAATTGGGAGAGCAGAGTCTTTGCCACTGGACCACTAGGGAAGTCCCTTGATTCTATCATTCTTTATACACTTATTGCTAAGAAACTTCCATAATGAAAACACTTTTATGTTAACTATCAGGTTATTGTGGGGTACAGTTTGCACGGGAATGGCAGGACAGATGCTTTAAATACTTGGCTCATCTCCTTAATTTGCCAGTTTTCAAAACATTGAATTGTCTCCTCGTATTATCTAATCACATCAACATAAGACTCTGGGAGCAAGCGAACCCATGGAAAATGACTCAGTGGGGAAAGTGGTCACTGGTGAGGTATTTGTTTCTACCACTTGTATTGAAACCTGAGACCACCAAACTGTGGTTCTTTCCTGTTTTTCAGCATCGGAGATTCAAATGATGACACTTCCCCCAGGTCAGTTTGTGATTACAGACAGTGGTGTGGCAACTCCGGTCACCACTGGCCAAGTGAAGGCGGTCACTCCGGTAAGCTGTGCTGCTTGGAGAGTTTTCCTGTTTCCCATGATGTACCACCCTGCCCTCCTCCCAAACTCTTCTGCTCCCAAACTCTTCATATCTGAGTTAGAAGTATGTCTTCTGTTTTCCCATAATATCTTGTGGTACTGTATTATCGCACAGCTTATTTTAATTATTGGTTCACCACCTTCTCCTAGTAGGCAATGAATTCCTCAAAAGCTGGGTCCTAGTCTTTATCCTTAGTGTCTTGCACAAGAGGCTGGGCTATAGCAAATGCTCAAGAAAGATCTATTCAATTAATAACTACAATGAACCTTCTGGATCCATATATGTATTTGTTGTGTTGTTGTTTAGTCACTAAATCATGTGTGACTCTTTTGTGACCCCATGGATTGTAGCCTGCTTGGCTCCTCTGTCCATGGGATTCTCCAGGCAAGCATACTGGAGTGGTTTCTATTTCCTTCTCCAGGGGAGCTTCCTGACCCAGGGATGGAACCTGCGTCTCCTGCATTGGCAGGCCGATTCTTTTACCACTGAGCCACCAGGGAAGCCCATACATATAGATACATGTAGATAATTGATCGTCTTTTTATGTGTTTCTTAGAAAGTATATGAGTCTTCGTGATTGTTGATCCTCAAGTAGGGAGAGAATAATACAATGAATGTGTTATGAAATTCTTTTTCTTTTTTTCTTTTGGCCATGCTGTGCAGCTTGTGGGTTCCTAGTTCCCTGACCAGGAATCCAGACCCTCAGTTGTGAGAGCAGAGTCCTACCAACTAGACTGCCAGGGAATTCCCTGCCATAAATTATTTTGTTGTATTACATCTGCTACCTCTGTTTTTATGCTCACTGGGTTCTTGTGGCCTGCCTCTGAAAGACAGAGTGTGTAAATTTAAATTAAGAAAGATATTCTTAACTGGCCTAGGATATTGAGATGTGCCCAGGGGAAGACTGATTACTGCCCAAGAGGCCTCAGTGTATAACATGGTCATTTAGTTGCCTCAGAAACCTGGGTTTGTTTTTTTCCCCCCAAATTACACCAAGAGCTCACCCATTTCTCAGCAGACGAATTCATATTAACTAGACTGAGGAGAGTTATATTAATCTGGAGTAACACTTTTGTCATGGAAACAGTATGGAATGGTCTCCTTGGCATGATGAGTGAAATTTTTGCTCTTTTGTGTGAGTCCCACAAGGACTTACTGACTCTTTTTAGTCCCTGCCACAGTATACATGGGGCTTCCCTGGTGGTTCAGTGGTAAAGAATCTGCCTGCCAATGCAGAAGACTTGAGTTCAATCCCTGGGTCAGGAAGATCCCCTGGAGAAGGAAATGATAACCCACTCCACTATTCTTGCCTGGGAAATCCCATGGACAGAGGAGCCTGGTGGGCTACAGTCCATGGCGTCACAGAGTCAGACACAACTGAGCGACCAAACAACAACAACAGCAGTATACACACAAACAAATTTAACATACAGTTTTGGTCATAGATCATCTGCAGCCCACCTATGAACCACTTAGGTATCCATGGACCCTTGCTTGAGAACCAGCTCCCTCCAGCTAGAGAAAGACCCATTCGAGAAACCAAATGCTGATCAGAGAGTTGCTTTGATGAGCATGGACTCAGATCATATGCCTCAGATAAATCAAATTCATATTTGGCTGTGGCTTTCTCTCTGGACAGTCCTTGGAAAGGCTGCTCTCAGAGTTTTCCTCTGTGACTTTTTTCTCTCTCAGTCTATATAGCTGACCAATCTTCCTTCTGACAGACACATCTTTTCTTTAAAAATGTTAAGGTAGCTGACATGGAGATGTTTTTCATGATCAGAAAATGAGGAAAAATTAAGACAGTGTATGTCTTCAGAAAGTCAAATTTATTCAATGCAAAGAACTTTATTCTAAGACTGTGTTCTTCCTGTGCTTTTGAGTGTTAAAATGTCCCTCATTTGACAGCAGCATTTAAAAAATGATTTCACTTGGCAAATTAAAATTTGGGAACATTAATTCTTACCTTAATTTTGCTGGGTCTTTGAAATTCTGAACTCTGGGAACCATTGATCTTGACTTGGCGGGGGCGGTCATTCTCCCTCTTTAAGGATAATTTAACTATCTCTTCTTTGATTTATTTTGTATTCACCTTTAGACATTAATTGACACAGTCATGAATTTCTAAATTCTTAGGGACAATATATAGCACATTTCCTTTGCCAGGTAGGTTACCATCATGATGCAAATTTCTGTACCTGATGTTCCTTACTCTATCATTTGGTAGGACAACTAAGGTCCTCCTTTAAGTCACCTTTGTAGTCTACTTCTGTGGCTGGACCATCTCCTCTAAAGGACTTAGGTAAACCATCTCCCGCCATGGGTGCCTATTTGGGTTCCCCTTATAACATTTCTTTGCATATTCCTCTCTCCTCTGCCCCCCACCATGGCTTTCAGACTGACTTCTGGCCTCAGATTTCTAAAAATCCTTTTCTTCCTGCTGTAGGGTCATTATGTGTTATCAGAAAGCCAATCAGAATTGGAGGAAAAGCAAGCGTCTGCACTCTCTGGAGGAGTCCAGGTTCAGCCAGCTGCACACAGTGACTTGGACCCGCAGACCACCAGCCAACAGCCCACCCAGTACATCATCACAACCACCACCAACGGGAATGGGAACAGCGAAGTGCACATCACTAAACCCTAACTCCTACCCTCAAGCCAGAATTAAGCAGTCACATCATGTCTTTTCTTATTCATATGTCTGGAAGCTTCTGACACTTACAACTCCTTTTTAAGATTTATCATTCACTCAAGAGTTGGAAATCACAGTTTTGATCCTCACCAGGGCTTATTTTATCAAGATCATCTTTACCAAGTGGACTCTTGAAACCCTAGGAGTTCCCGCCATGGAATGGAGGTCATTCAGATTTCAAGATGGAAAAACTTTGCCTTGCTCTTGAACTGGTTTTTTAACACATGGATAAGCCTTACTTTTCCTTTGTGGAAATATTAAGTGATGTATTGTGTTGTACCAAAGGTGGAGAAAGGATGTGCCAAGTCCACAGCCACTGGACCTCTTAATCCCAAGCCACAGCACCAAAGGCAAAGGGGCATTTTGTAGGTGCATATTAGGTCAGAACTGCTTCCTCTTGTGAGTTTGCATTTTCAGTAATTTAACAAAGGGAGCCCACTGAATATGAAAATTACAATGATGAAACCTTATGATGGTCTGAAGGAAAAAGTGTCATCTAAATTTTTCTTATTGCTGATTTTTAAAAAACTTGCCATTTTGGGGAAAAGCACTACTGAGCTCTTGGTAGTGCTTTGCACAGACCCTGGTCCTTAGCAGATTAGGTCAGAACCTCATGTTCTGATAGATCTTACTTTATTACTCCATAACTGTGGACTCCCTGTACAAGGAAAGGTTGCTTGATGTCAGCAGAATTTAAACTCCCACCTTAAAGCTTGGCCTCCCATTCTCTGGTTGAACTTGTATGAAGGGGATACTGGGGATGACAGTATCAAGAAAAATGGCTAAAGCAACTATACAGAGAGTGAGAAGCACTGAGACCTCGTCCTGCCTTTCAGGATCCGTTTACCACTCATTGATAAAGGGCGAACCCTTGCTCTCCCCAGGTGTGCCTGCAACCCTCACTCACAGCGTGCTGTGTATTTTAGTCCTTCCAATACTGTCTTAAAATGAACATTCTTTCAGGTTGGATGGAAAGGTGGTCCTCCTTATTTCTAAACGCTTTAAATATATTGCAGTTCATCTGGGCCTTTTGGTAAGATAACTAACTTCACACTTTGCGGAAAAATTTTAAAAGGTGGGACCATTTATAATGTCTGTTAGGGCAATTATAAGGGATCTGGAAGAAACCCAGTCTTCATATTACATTGTCAAGTTGGGAGAGGGAGAAAATTCTGCCTCAATGATAGTTTTTCTTATCATTGTTCCTGTTTGGGAGTCTTAGTAGCTATGAACTCAGTGTGGGAAGGTATTTCCCTTCTTTTTACTGTACATTCCAATTATGCACATAAAACATTGCAGAAACCAGTATGTATTTTAACAACTTTTTGTGACATACGTTTTTAGAATAATTATGGAAATGGTAGAATTTATCATTCCAGAAAAGGAAGACTGACCTTCAGCTTAAAATGAAGTTAACTAATTTATTTTATTTACATTTCTGGGTAAAAACTGGCTCTATAAATTAAGGAGTGTCATAGCTTCTTTATGGTAAAGATACCTTTCTGAAAAGTAAACAATTATATGGAAGTAACTTTACTAATATGTAGATTTTGCACTTTATTACTGAGACCTCATTCATGTAGTTAGCCCTGAAAATTTAGGCACTAAGAGAACTTGAGAGTTCTTAGGTAGTTGTGTGGAAAATGCAAATGGACTCTGTATCTCTGGTAAACAAAGAAGTAATGCTGATGTTTTCAACAGAAAGTACAGACTGTATGTCACAATGTAGAGATTCTGAGTCCCACAGTCCTCCACTGTGATGATTACAAATGTCCTAGTATCCAGCCTCAAAAGATTTGCTAGGTAAAGAGTATCAGGCTTTCCCAAAGGTCCAGTTTAGTTTTTTGGCCCTGTTGGGTTCCTTTTTTATGTCAACCAGCAATGTACCTCCCTCCCCTCAGGAGTAACTTACTGACTAAGATGGAAAACTATCATTGGATGGAATGTTCATTTTATGCCAGCTATTTCGAGTTTTAAAATACACAGAAGAGAAAAAATATTGTGGAAGGATTTCTGTTTCTTTCCCATCTAAGCTCTTTCTTTTCCTTTTTTTTTTTTTGTCCTTATGTGGAATAAGTAAGGACTCTAGAACTATTGATAATTTGTATATTATCAACCAGAGATGCAGATGTGGCTGTTGAGCCAAACAACTTTGCTTTAAGATCAGGTATTCAGCACATTTTGAAGAGATGGCAGATGACAAGCCATCTAAGACCCAATTTGAAAAAAAAATTTGTAGCCACTGTTTATACTGTGGTCTCTCCTAGGACACGCTGGCACTGTAGACTTCAGTGCAGTGTGGAAATTTTGGAGTAGGTTACATACAGATTTTACATTTTTACTGTTTGATTTGTGCCCACATAAACAGACATTTCATCATGTAAACTTACTGTTATTCTGGAAAAACCTGTTGTTTTGGTCTTCTTGAATTGTTTTCTGATTTGGAATTATCCTTTCAAAAACCCTTTAAGATGTGTAGGGCTAAAAAGCACTTCGTGAGATGCTGAAGCTGACCCACAGGTTGGAAATGTTGACCCTACCCTGTTATTTAAATGTGAACATTTATGTACATTCAGTGAGTTATAGTGTTAATAGTCTTGTGCTACTCAGCAGGTGTAAAAATTAATAAATATTTTTTTTAATAAACATCCTTCTTGTTTGTGTGTGTACAAAATACAAGAGCTTCTGATAGTTACTTTTTTTTTTTTTTAAATAGTACAACTTACATTGGTTTGACGCTTTGGTTTACTATGGTGTGGTCAGAGACACAGGGTCTGGGAATTTATGGATGACAGTATGGAATGTTGTTCTCCTGCCCTTTTACTTGGTGGTGTGTAATTCCAGACCCCTCCCAACAATCTAAAGGGAACTAGAGGCAGGCGCGCAGTCAACAAGGGAACAGAGATTGGCTTTGTTTGGAAACCACTATTTTCCAAGCAGGGAGGAACACTAGTTTGGCCTGCCAGCTTGTCTGACATAATTTCTATGCAGAGAACAGAGGACCGTCCCTGAACAACTGGTTGGAAGTGGCTGTGTAATAAGAAGTTCGAAGCCGTTCAAAATAAAACCTAGCGAGTTAGAAGAAAGGGGCCTAGGTTCTTAACTATCGAGAATAGTTGAAAGTACAGTAATAGAGAGAAGGCTATCGAGTTTGATTTAAAATGTATTTTAAATGTGTGTACTTTCTTTCCGGACAGCGAGGATCCCGGGATGGGAGAGAGAACCGGGGCCACGCCGGGGTTAGTTGGAGCGGCACAGGCTCTGATCAGCATTCTCCTCGATGAAACTTGGGAAATGACAAAATGGGAGCTAACAGTGCACCACGTGGCTGGTACAAAGATTCTTGGATGGAAAGTGCTCAGGTGCCAGGAGCAGGGTACTGCGCTCTGCAAACGTTGGCTAATAAAACTGAATTCACTCAGTCATGGGCTCCGGAGCCTCAGCTCGCGCCCAGGTAAAGGCTGGCCACACCGGGTTCGCCCTCCGGACACTTCTAAGCCTGACGCACTTAGCCCTCTGACACTTCCAGCCGGACAACAGCCCACCCTCCAAGGCGCAGCCCTGCGGGCTCCAGGCACTGCAGGCTGGGTGCCTTGGGAGCCCCGCCCCGGCACCTCCGGCCCCGCCCGGGCCCCGCCCCCGGGCCTCCAGGCCCCGCCCCCTGTGCAGCCCCGCCCCTTCCGCCGCCCGGCCCCGGAGCGTGCACGCACCGAGACGCCTTGCGGGAGCGAGCGCGTCCGGCCCGGGAGCCCGCGGGTGGGAGGTGCGGCGGACCGGCCCCCGCGGCGCAGGTGAGGCCGGGCCGGGGCGGCGGAAGCGTTCGAGGGTTGTGTGGAGAGCGGAGGGAGGAAGCGCGCGGCCGGGTGTCCGCGGGCCGCTGCCCCTCGGGCTCGAGCCGGGCGCGGCCGGTGGGAGCCTGGCGGCCGGGGCGGGCGGGGGAGGGGCCGCGGCGCGGGGCGCGGCCTGGCTGCGGGGGCTGCGGTTCGAAGGGGCGGCTGCCGCGGCCGGGGCCTGGGGTAACTTCTGTGCTGGGGAGGGGCCGGGAGAGAGGCCTTCCTGGTTGGTGCGGAGGGGCAGGACGCCGCCCGAGTTAAAAGCCCTTGGCTTCCGGGTCCCGACCCTTTGCCAGCTGCCGACCCTTTGCCAGCTGCCTGCTCTTTCGTGTTTTGAGATTCCCTGAAGCGTAGTTGCAGGGCCAAGGTTGCCACCCGGATAGGTTACATTTAGCGGTCCGTTCAGTGTAATTGAAACTGGTGAGCAGTTTGTGGAACAGGTGGCTCTCCTAAGAGTCAGGTAAAACTCTGCAGCTGTAACCCTCTTCGGTGCCAGTTCTGGTAAGAGGGCTTTATTCTGAGCATCAGGTTGCATCTACTTTTTTTGTTTTGTTTTGTTTCTAAAAGTTTTGTTAAAGGCAAACGCCATGTGCTTTCTCACCGATGTCAGTAGTTTAGGCATCAGTTCAATATGCCGTCCTTCATCCTGTACTGAAGGGTGATAGGACATAGGCCCTTGGGGACCTCGCAGCTGCTTTGAACAGGAGTCTTTCCACTGTTTCATTATGAAGATCTAACCTCTCTTCCAGATAACTTGAAATAATTAGCAGAAAAGTGCTTGTTTTAACAGTAATATTACAGGCCTGCTCTTTATCCTTTGAGAATTTTTCAGAATGAGAAGTCATTACATGACTGCATTATGTTATAGAAAATGCATCCAGCTGGAAATGATTGACTGCAGGCTTCCAGGACTGGAAATAACTGTAGAGACGACCAGAGGACCCCGTCCTACCCCTCTTCATCTTAGATAGGTAAGGAAATTGATAGCTGGTTAGGTAAGATGTGCCCAGAGTTGCTGAGATGAGACTAGGAGTTTGGTGTTTATTAAATCTGTTTTTATTCCTTTCCATTTGGTAGGAATCAGAGTTGGAGAAGGGACGTAGCAAATGTTTGTAGAGTGGTTGAGTTCAGCCTCCCCTTGGACCACTTTATACCTAATTCCAGGCTTCAGCCTTATGAGATGCTCTCTGAAAAAAATTTCATATGTATGTTTTTAAAGGTAGCCAACAGTGTTCACTTATTACAGGAAGGAGAGAAATAGCATTGTATTTACATGGTTATAGATATCAGCTGGACCAACCGAAGTGCATTGGCCACTGAATTTTAGTGTTAAGAACATGGATTTGCAGTCATGCACACCTGAATTTCAGTCCTGCCTCTGGGGGTTGGGCAAGTTGCTTATCTATTCTGATCCTAGGTTTTAGTATCTGTAGTTCAGATGTAATAACCCTATCTTGCACACTTATAAGAATTAAATCAGGTACATGAAAGGCCTGGCACTTAATAGGCCCTCATTAAGTAACTTAGTGTTACTTTCTGAACTTCACTAGTCTCTGTGGATTTTCAGTCAATTCTTTTGTGAAGGAACAACAAAGAGTTGCTTGAAAAAACAGTATCAAGTAAACTATATTATTGTGAGAGATTTCAAGTGTTGGTCGCTCAATCATGTCTGACTCTTTGTGACTCCATGTACTGTAGTCCACCAGGCTCTTCTGTCCATGGAATTCTCTAAGCAAGAGACTGGAGTGGGTAGCCATTCCCTTCTCCAGGGGATCTTCCCGACCTGGGTATCAAAACCTAGGTCGATCTTGCGTTACAGGCAGATTCTTCACCATCTGAGCCACCAAGGAAGCCCCAAGAGTAGTGAAAGTATTGGTCCCTTAGGGAAGTCTAAATGGTGGGCTCTGATCTAGTTATCATTTAATCTGTAAGTCTCATTTTGCTCGTGTGTAAAATGAAGGTATAAGAAATTCTGTTGATTGGGGAGTTGCTGTAGAAGTGTTCTGAGTATCGGGGGAGACCTATGGGATAAGATTTGAAATTTGATGAGGATGTGGTGAGAGGGAGGGAGAAGAGCTGTTCAGCAGTGGTTAGGGTTTAAGGATAAGGTAAGAGAAGAAATTAGAGATTGAATAGTTTCTGGGTTGGATATTTTGTGAAGGAACATTGGTGTCAACAGATCCCTGGGATTTCTGCCTTTGTGTCTCATGGTCTGCACGGATTTGTCTAGCTTACCTGTGGAACATAAACAATGGATTCCTTGGACCATATGCTGACGGATCCCTTGGAACTGGGCCCGTGTGGGGATGGCCAAGGCTCGCGGATCATGGAGGACTGCCTCCTGGGGGGCACCAGGGTTAGTCTGCCTGAGGACCTTCTGGAGGACGTGAGTAGTGACAGCCACACCGTTGTTTCCTTCTAAGAGTTCTTCTCAGCCGTTTCTGCACTCTGCAAGTTTTCAGTCTTTGGTGCTCCCTTCTTTCTGATTTTCTACATTGCAACCAGAGTGATGTTTTAAGTATAAATCGGTTTAATATTCTGATTAAGGAAGAAAGTATGAGCTGCATTCTACATGTTTAGTAACATCTTCACTCGATAATGTGGCTTAAGCCATATTTCAACAAAACAATTTTCAATAGTTTGCTAGATATTTTTTTTTGATTATTTGGCCACTCGGCCTGCGGGATCTTAAGTTCCCCAAGCAGGTATTGAACTTGCACCACTCTGCAGTGAAAGCAGAGTCCTGTTAACTACTGGACCGCCAGAGCAGTCCCAAGAAGTTTTATGGTTAAGGACAGAATTATGTGTCTCTTTTATATTAGGTGTTTACCCAAGTTATGAATCACGATACAGAATGCATACATTATCTGTCCACAAAGTAGCCAGCTTTCTAGTCCATTAATAGTTCATTTCTTGAGATAGTAATGTGCTTTTGACCACTTTTCACAGTTGAGCCGTGCAGTCATCATTGTTAGGGTGGCTACCATTTATTTAGTGCTTATTATGTGCAAGGCACTAGGTATGCTGAAACGTGTTTATTTGTTTATTTTGCCAAAGTTCAAATATACGGACATGTATAGAGTATCATATGGTGAACACCCATGCATTTTGTCATATTTGGTTCTGATTTTTCTTTCATCGTATGTTAAAAATTGTAGATAAAATTAAAGCCACCATTTTCCCCGTATTGCCTCCTTTCCCAAAGTAACAGCTACTGAACTTGGTATGTGTCTTTCCCACCCGTGTTTTCTTTGCATGCTCTTTCAAGTACATCTCTGTCGTTCAGTCAGCCGGCAAGCACTTGTTTAACCTAAGTACCTGCTCTGTGCCAGATGCTGCAGTGCCGGTAGTAACGTGGTGTGTAGGAGCAGGTTTGTGCGGGGAGGCCTTCCACAGGGAGCCGGAGGGGCGACATTGCCTGCCTGCTGAGATGCCTGCCCGTGGTTGGTTTCTCCATTGTCTCCTGCTTAAACTCTTCAGTGTCTCCCTTTCATCTATCCTTGTCATTTAGGAGAAAGTGACAAGTACTCACTGTGTTCCTAGGTCCCTTGCTCCTGTCTTCCTGTCTGCTGCTTCCCTTGCCCTCTTTCTTCTTGAGCTTCTTGATGTTGCCTGGACTTGTGTTTATGTATTTACTTTGTTGAACCGGGTCTTACTTAGGGCAGAGTGGAGTCTTAGCCCATGGACCACCAGGAAAGTCCCCTGAACTTTTTTTTTTTTTAATTAAAAAGTGGAAAGTGTCTCACATAAGAATATATTAAGTGCACACATATATATATATACACGCATATATATGCAGTTTAAGCAATAAAAAACAGCTGTGGAGCCCCCACTTGAATGCTAACTCTCCTCTCCTTGCTTTCTATTGCCCCTAAAGGTCGCTGCTGTCTTTTGTTTTGTAGTAATTATTCTTTTATTACTCTGGGTTTTGCTCCGTGGGTTTTTAACCCTTCTGCCTCAGCACGTTTTCCTCTTGTCCTTTGCAGTCTTAGATGTCACTTGGTATGAAAGGTGTTCTCTGAGACTGTAAGTCTGGGAGGTGTGTTTCGCCCATGTACTCACGGGTCAACTTCCACTCCACTGCAGTACCCTGTTTAATTGTTCTCCCTGCAGACGGTATACGCACTCATCCCTCTTAGCACACAGCACTTAGGATGTGTCCTATACGTAACTGCCGAGTGGAGAACAGACCCGGTCCTGCTGCTTTGAGTTCTCAGCAGACGCCCTCAGCTCTTCGAGTTCTTGGCTCCCACATGGACTTTTTCTGCCCCTCATCTTAAGCTGAACTGAGATGTTCGCCCTCCTATCCCCTGTTGGCAGAAGTGGTTTCTAAACGAGATTCTCTCTGCTGAGCTCCTTTTCCTTGATGATTATTATTTACTGCTGGGTGTAAGATTGTGGTTTATATGTAATCTTTACTGATCTCTCAAGTTTTGTTTTGTTATGTTTTGTTTTTGCTGTCCTGTGTGGCTTTTGGTATATTAGTTCCCCAATCAGGGGTTGAACCAGGGCCCCAGCAGTGAAAGCACGAAGTCTTAACCACTGGCCTGCCAGGGGATTCCTGAAAAATCTCTCAAGATTTCAGAATTGAGTAAAGATCAGTGGAATTCTGGTTTGTTTAAAAAACATAAAAACTTGGATGGTGTTGATGGTTGCACAATATTGTAAATGTACACTCTAAGATGGTCAGAATGGTAGATTTCATGTTATGTGTATTTTACCACTTATGCACAGAAAACTTAAAAACTTCGTTTTTTTTTTTTCTTGTTTGCTTTCCTCCTGCTTTTCCTGATTCTCCCAGCCCGAGATCTTCTTTGATGTAGTCAGCCTCTCAACGTGGCAGGAGGTGCTGAGCGACTCACAGCGTGAACATCTCCAGCAGTTTCTGCCCCACTTTCCTGAGGACAGCGTGGCGCAGCAGAATCAGCTCATCCTTGCCCTGTTCAGTGGGGAGAACTTCCGCTTTGGGAACCCTCTGCACATCGCCCAGAAGCTTTTTCGAGGTGTGTAGCCCCACAGTCTTGTCTTTAGAGGCATGGGGGTGGGAACACGCCCCCTTCTGTGCGTACTCCTTTCGCATTACTCTGCTTTTATGTGCAGACACTGTCCACTCAATCAAAGTGGTTTCAGGAAGCACTTTCGTGCCTAGGCTGTTCTTTTTCTTAATAAAAAATTTTCACTTAATAGGAAACAAATCATAGTAGGTATTGCTCATTGATTTGTTATATGAACCCAGCTGTGTAGCCACCACTGAGACTTAAGAAGCAAAATGTTATTAGCATCTTGAGGACACCCTTTATGACTGGTCTTCAAAACTCACTAAACACAGTTTGCCGTTTGGTTTATCACACATATGTGTGTGTGCGTGATGCCCATATACTCTTTTTCTGCAGAAAAGTTAACATTTTCCCACCAGGCGCTTCAGCGTGTAGTGTATCTCTCAGCAAGATGTCCTTCCACATAATCACAGTGTTAATACCACACCCAAGAAACTTCACAGTGAACAGGTAGTAGCATAGTAGTCCTTGTTCAGATTTTCCCAGTGGTTCAGCGTCCTTTATGATCAACTTTTAAATCCAGGTTGCGTTCATGGTTTGTGTGTGGTATGTGGATTTCCTGTCTCTCAGCTCCCTGAATCTAGGACCTTTTTTCCCTTCTCTTTCAACATACATTTGTGACAAGCCCAGGACACTTGAATTGTAAAATGTCTTGCTTTCTGGGGAGTTACCATGTTGCTTAAACATTGGTTAAACATGGGTTAAACATTTTGCCAAGAAAGGAAATGGGAAATTTCCTCCCCCCACCTCATCCCCACAGTGGGGACGTGATGTCAAGTCTTGCTTTTGATCACTTGGCTCTGTGGTGTCTGCCAGCCTACTGATGTAAGGGCACCTTACCCCCCCTGTAATTAATATGCAATCTGTAGGGTTGTATTTAGGGACCATGTGATAATCTTATTTTCAAAAAGCGTTTGTTTTCCCCAGTGGTTTCAGCACCCACCAGTTCTTTCCTGAATCCATAATTATACTGGGGATTCCAGAATGGGTTTAGTGTTACTCTGAAGTCCCTGTTTGTTCCCTGTCCCATGGAGAGGATCAAAAGGTACTTCTCCCCTTCCCGCTCTCTGAGGTGACTTTGCTTTGGCAGGAGCCCCTGAAAAACACCACCTCTTGAGTTTTGTTAAACTGGACAGTTTGACAGCTGCAGAAATATTGGAGATAAAAGGCTTGTCATTTCATACCTCATTATCTTAGGGCCTCAAATGAGTGTTCCCTTCTTTGGTGGATTATTAAGGAGGATTTCCCCTCTGGTTGGCCAGGGTTTGTGTGGCTGAAGCCAGGGTCTCAGGTGGCAGTTAGGCTGGTAGGCCTGGTTGGTGGTTGAGGTCATGTCAGGGACTGTCTGTGACGCTGACACGGTTCCTTCCAAATCAAAGTGATGGTTCTGGTGAGGATGCAGACAAGGGACATCAAGGGTAGGAGTTACGTGATGCTCACTATCCTGCATCATGTTTCAGGTCCAGTGTTGATGAGGATGGCTGCGTCACCACGGTTGTTGTGGTTATGTGTCTTGACTGAGTTGGCATTGCTGCCGGTGTTCTTACCTTCGGTTTTGTTTTCCTGGTGATGTTTTAAATAGACTCTTTTTTTCTCCTTAAGCCCAGATGCTTGCCAGGCTCCCTGGTCTTCTGTTTCTGAGGAAAGCCTCATCTGTCAGGGACTCAGCTTCCCACTTGTAGCCGCACCTCTGCTCATGGTCGTTGCCCCCTCACCTACTTGTCTCGGAGGAAGGACCTTTCTTCATTTAAGGCTGACCCCTGCTCTTGCTCATTTCTCAGTAGTTGTTCCACTGTGTGTATTTGCTGTACTTGTTCTTTTTCAGTCTGTAGATGGGATCAGGGATCTCACACTAAAAAAGTCCTTAACCATCTGTCCCCTTCATCGTCTTCTGTCATTTTCTCTTTTCTCCAAACTTCTGGAAAGACATCATAGCTTGCAATCCTCGGGGAGCTGTCCCCTGTACCTGTCAGCACCTTTCTAAATTGTAAACTTCAGACCTACAGAAAAGTGACAAGAATCTGTAATTGACACCCACATACTCCTCACCAGGTTCACCAACTGTTAACATTTTGCCCCATTTATTTTCTTGTCCTTATTGTGCCTATTGCCACTATTTTTAGTTGCCCTGACCACTTGAAAAATCCTAATTTTTCAACATTTGTGTCCGAAAAGCAAGAACATTCTCTTAGGTAACCAGAAACTATCAAGTTCAGAAATACATAAAGTACTGTACTGAATTTAAATTTTGAATGTCAGGCACTTCCCTGGTGGTCCAGTGCTTAAAAATCTGCCTTGCAATACAGGAGACACAGGTTTGATCCCTGGCCTGGGAACTAAGATCCCACACGCCTCGGGGCAACAAAGCCCTGAAGGCTGCAACGTCTGAGCCCAAGCACCACAACTAGGGAGTCCGTGCACCACAAGGGAAGATCTCACATTCCACAACTAGGATGCAACACAGCCAAATAAATAAAGTAAATAAATATTAAAAAAAAATAAAAATAAAAAATAAATTCTGAATGTCAGTATGGAATTTAAGACTATTATGCTACTGTGTGGCCCATATTCCTAGTTTGCTACTTGTTCCAATGCTCATTTTTCCCTCTGTTCCATATTTCTTTTCAATGAAAATGCAATTTGCAGACCAGCAGATGATTTTCAGATCTCTTCTTAACCCATCTGTAATGTCTGATGTCTTGACCTCAACGTCTGATGTCTGAAGTGAGAGCTTCGCCTCCCCGCTTCGCGCTCGTGGCCTCCAGTTCCTGACTTCCTCCTGGGCCTTGCACACCCTTCCAGCACACACCTCTATGCTGAGTCCTCACTGACTCACTGTTCCTGCCTCTGCTCCTGCCATTAGGCCCGCTCTCCCTCCTTACTTGCCTGCTCCCATCTACTAGCTCTTCTCTGGGAGCTCTTATTGGGGCCACTTCAGACACTGTCTCCACACAGCCACCATTGTGAGCATCTCAAAGTTTTTTCCATTTTCAGAATATTTGCCAGTTGCCTTCACTTGGAATAAAATCCACCGCCTACCAGGCTCTTTTGCCCTCTTACCAGCCTCACCCAGAGCTGTAGATGCCTTTTCTACTGCTCTGTGGCTCAGCATGGTCAATAGAAATATTACATGAGCCACGTGTTCAGGTAAAAAAATTCCAGTGACCACGTTAAGAATACAAATACAGTTAATTTTAATGATGTGCTTTCTTCAGTTTGATGTGCTCAGAATTCTATTTTAATAGAGCCTTTATCTGTTGTGGTTGTCCAAAGTGGGGGAAGCTGAAGACTGAAGGAAGGTCACATCAGAGAAGTACAGAGGTAAAGAAGTAGAATTTTTGTCCAGCTCCTGTATGTTAGCATCAGTAGCGTTAAACTCTTGCCTCTTTTCTTAAAAGTCAAATTCCCTATTTCTCTATAGCAGGCAGTGTTACAATGTGGGGGCTGAGAGCTTGAGCTCTGGAGCTGGATGGCCTGTTTTCAGACTCAGTTTCCCCTTTTAGCTGTGTGACCTTGGACAAGTGACATAATTTCTCCACGCCCAGGCTCGTCTGTAATGTGAGAATGTAGTGGTATCTTCTTTATGCAGGGAAGAGGGGTTGTGAAGATGAGGTGAGTTCCTGTATGCACGGCACTTACTCGTCTGTAATGTGAGAATGTAGTGGTATTGTCTTTATGCAGGGAAGAGGGGTTGTAAAGATGAGGTGAGTTCCTGTATGCACAGCCCTTACATGATGACAGCTACGCGTCAGGTGCTGTTCTCAGTGTTTGCTGTTACTGATTACGTCGGAATGTCATTAAAGGCGGTTCGAATAGAAACAGACGTTTTGATGCCGTGTTTTAGCTTCCTGAGATTAGTAGTTCCGTCTGTCTCCTTAAGTTCACATTGTAGCGCCCTGCTCAGATCTAATATTCCAAAATGGACTTCTCTCACCGCGGCTCCCGCCATGGCACCGGTTGCCCGTGTCGAGTGATCTGGGTACCACGCACCTCCTCCTGCCCCGGCATCCAGGCTGTCAGCAGGTCTAATCTTTGTCCCTTGAGATAGATCTCAAGGCTGTACTGCCGCTCACTTAACCACTACTTAACTGATCAGCTGGCATATGCCTTTCTTCAAGGTTCTGGAGGTGTAGTCATGCTCTTAATTCCAATAGGGGAAAACAAGATGATAGATAAGCAAGTGTGTCTTGGTGTTAATGCACTACAGAGACTAAGGAAGGGTAGTGGGCCTGGGAGTGACAAGAAGGAGCTGTCTTGGGTGGTAGTTGGGTAGGGCTTCTCTGATGAGGTGCATTTGGACAGAGGCTGCGTGAAGATCTGAGGAGTAAGCTGTGAAGACACTGGGTCTTAGCAGGAAGCCTTGCAGATGGAGGGGACTCTTAAGGAGAAAGGCCTCCGGAAAGTATGGTGCACATGGGAAATAGCATGGAGGCCAGTGGGGCTGGGGCGGAGGGAGCAGAAGGGAGGCTGGTGGAAGAAGAGGCTGCGAGGCATGGGGCCCACTCAGCAGGGCCTGTAGGCCTCCTGGGGCCTCGGCTCTGCCCTGGGTGTGGGGAGATGAGGTGGGACCAGGCCACTGTTGGCCCTCACCTGGATTGCTGCAGTGGCGACCGTCCTTCTCTTTTGCTCTTGGTTGTGTTATTCTCCTGCTTCAAACCCATAGAGTTCCCCAAACTATACAGTAGGTTCTCATTATCTACCTTATACACAGTAGTGTGTATATATATATATATATCAATCTTGAAATTTTTTAAACATAAGAAAAGTGGAAAAACAATATATATGCAATGCACACCCATGAAACTGACCCATGTGCCTTAGTTGACGTTTCCCACGGTTGCTGTAATCAGGCCTCATTTTATGTCGCCACCTCCAGGGTGGCTCTTCTTGCTCAAGTATTGTTCCAGGCTGGTTCCTGCACAGACTCAGGGAGTCGAGTCCCGGGCGTGTGTGCTTTCTGTGTCTCCCCACCACCCTTTGCGCCCCCTCCCCATCCCCTGGTCAGTGCAGAGCTGTGCCCTCGCCAGCCCACGTGGACGCCGGCTGATGTGGCTGTGCCTGTTCTTACAGATGGACACTTCAACCCCGAGGTGGTCAAGTACCGGCAGCTGTGCTTCCGGTCACAGTACAAGCGCTACCTCAGCTCCCAGCAGCAGTACTTCCACCGGCTGCTGAAGCAGATCCTGGCCTCACGCAGCGTAAGTGTCCCCCTCCTGGGAGCCGTGCGGACTCGTGCCTGGTGACCTGCAGGGGTGGGGCGGGGCAGCAAGGAAAGACCGTGAGGAAGGAGGCTGCCTGTGCCCCTCCCAGCACAGCCTCATGCACCCTTCCTTCTTACCGTGCGTTTTCAGACGTGCCCTGGTCTCAGAGATGTTAGGACAGAGGGGAAAAAAGGATCCGTCTTAGAATTGATGAAGTGTCGTAGCTTCTGTATTTACCCAGAGCGGTGGCTTTTAGATCCATGGTGGGTTGTGCAGGAGAACCAGGTTGCCCTCAGGTTCATGTCTGGGTGCTTGAGGGGAGCCAGGTTTAGTGGCCCCAGGTATAGACCAGCCTCAGGAGGCCTCGGGGTCAGGGAGTTGTGGCCCTTAGAGAACCTGTAAGTTTCGGTGTGGAATTACTTAGGTGTCTGGTAGAAGTATTCATTCTCGATGGAGTATCTCTCCAATTTGGGATTTTTCACCGTCTGTTCAAGCCCCTTTTATTTGAATGTATTTATCCACGAGCATCTTTTTGATAGGAGGGAGGGAGTTGAGCTCATTGAAGAAGTGAAGGGAGCAGGGACTTGGGGTGCCGGCCAGGGTAAGCTGCCAGGACCCCGTGCTGTCTGGTCTGAATGCAGGACCTGCTGGAGATGGCCCGGCGGAGCGGCCCCACCTTCCCGTCCCGGCAGAAGCGGCCCTGGCCGTCGCGCACGCCTGAGGAGCGGGAGTGGCGCACCCAGCAGCGCTACCTGAAGGTCCTGCGGGAGGTGAAGGAGGAGTGTGGGGACACGGCGCTGTCCTCCGACGAGGAGGGTGCGTGTCCTCGGTCCCCGGGTCTGGCGTCCGTCTTACCCGCAGCTGCCTGTCCGACTGGAGTCGGTGGTCACCGTTTCCCCACCCCGCGATGAGGAAGCCATGCCTGTGCCCGGTGGTCTGTCTGGGCCGAGGGTGGAGCTCAGAGCCCCTGGTCCCCAGGCCCTGAGACACTCCCGCCGGGCAGCTGTGGCTGCACACCACTTCGCTCTTGGCGCTCGGGTGCACGCGGGCCTACCGCAGGCTCTCTGGTTCTGTCGGCTGCTCAAGAGGACTGCTTCCCCGCAGGAGGGGCGTAGTGACCTGGCCTCCACTGTAACCCACCACTGTGGATGTCTCTCCTCCTGGAAGAGCTACTTACGTGACCTCAGAGCTGCAGTCCGACTGGGAGGGGTCCGAAGGGAGTGCTGGAACCTGGCTTCCCGCTTAGCCATCTTGAACCCAGATAACCACTTGGCCAGTCTCCCCTGCTGGGATTCAAGGCCATGTTGGATTTACAAGCAAACTTTTCTTTTGAAGATCTCAGCTCGTGGCTTCCAAGCTCCCCAGCACGCTCCCCGAGCCCTGCTGTGCCCCTGAGGGTGGTGCCCACGCTCTCTACCACGGACATGAAAACTGCAGGTGAGCGCTGGTCTGGTGCCAGGGCGTGCACCTGGGGCGTTGCAGGGGCAGGGTGTGGTGGGGGGAGCAGCACTGGCTTCTTCCTGCCAGGAGAAGAGCAGTGTTCCTTAGAACTAGGAGGTTTGGAGAAGTTTTTGTTTGGCTCTACTTTTTTACAAATAGGTCAGCTAGCATTCCTTCCTTTACTTTGAAAATTTCCCTTAGGAGTTGATCAGCTGGCATTTTGACCTAAAGAAAGCAGAATCTTAAAATAATAATACTAAGGGACAATTATTAGAACAAGAGAGGTAACCAGAGGCATAACAGTTTCTTGGCATGTCCATGGAATTAGAGAATATTTTTAATTGGATAGGAATCAAAGAAGACTGTGAAGAAACTTCTAGGCATTTCAGGAGTAGCTGAGTACGGAGATTATTGCTACTGACCAGGTGACAGAAGAGCTGCAGAGTTGAGTCAGTGGCTTTATGTTTTATGCCTGTGGTACTTGTAGCACACGAGTCAGAAGGGAAACCCAGAAATGTTAGTTTTGAATATTAAAGTGGCCAGGAAAATGTGAGTCTGAGCCCTGTGGAAATAGGAACTATCCATGTGGTTCAATTCCTTTTCTCTCAGATAAAATAGAGCTGGGGGACTGTGACCTGAAGATAATGTTAAAGAAGCACCACGAGAAGCGGAAATACCAACCAGTAAGATTGGAGGGGGTAGTGGGCGGGTTGTCAGTCTAATCTCCGAGCGGGTGTCCTGGGGACTATACGGGGAGTCACTACGTCCTCAGTCCCCTTTCCTTGTACTTGTTAGAGGGCAGGAGTGGCGTGGAGGCCCAGGAACACCAAAGACGTGAGGAGAAGACAAACAGGCTCCATAAGACATGCCCACCACGGTGTCTGACCTAGTCTTGAGGGCAGCACGGCTGCGTGAGACATCACGTCCAGTCAGCAGGCCTCAGAGAGGCCAGGGGGCTTGTCCTCTGCCTGGTGGCCAGCAGGCAGCAGAGCCAAGCATCGGAGCCTGAACTCCTCCCACACTTTATGTTTCTGTTCCTCCACACCAGCAAATCAAGGTGACACCAAGCCAGAGAGTATAGTGAAGGGAGGAAAGGCAGAGTGGTGAGATGGGCAGAGTCTTCATGGGAATTAAATCCAGGTTCTGTCTCTGTCTTTTCAACTCACTGTGATGTTGGGTGAATCCCTTCATTTGTCTTAGCCACATTGTCAGTCTTTGTAAAATACAACACCACGTAACAGTACTATTTGAAGAACATATAAAAAATGCACAAGAGCTTTATGAACTGTAAATGCCACACATGAAAGGTTCTCCTCTGCCCTGTTAGAAAGAGCAGTAGTTTTTCTCTGTGTACGTTTTTAACTCAACACAATTTCTTCAAGCACACCTACCATCTAATTGTGTCTGTTAGGTACATGGGCAAAATCACCAGCAGTGTTTAGCTCCTCTCTGGGGCCTTGGTAAGACATCTCTGAATATTGTGTCTAGGATCATCCGGACCTGTTGACGGGGGACTTGACTCTGAATGACATCATGACTCGAGTGAATGCTGGCAGGAAGGGCTCACTAGCAGGTAAGAACATTCTGCAGAACGTTCGACTGGTGTCTGCTCATACAGACCTCTCTTCATATCGCACAAGGAAATGTAGCCACAGCCTCCTCCTTGCTGATGATCTTTGTTTTGTTATCGCCTCTTATGGATTTGTAGGTGGAGAATGGTTATTAAATCAGATCAGCAGATCATTGGCTTTTTAAAGCACTCATTGCATTTGTTGTTAAAAACGAAACTATGTCTTATTACTGAGGCTTTTCTTTCATTTGCTACTGGGCCTTGGGAAAACAATAAGCTGATAAGCTCCATCATTTCCTGATGTAGAAGTTGCAGTTTTATGACTTATGTTGTTTTTTTCCCCCAGCCCTATATGACTTGGCTGTCCTTAAAAAAAAGGTTAAAGAAAAAGAGGAAAGGAAGAAGAAGAAAATAAAATTGATCAAGTCAGAGGTGGAGGACCTGGCTGAACCCCTGAGCGGTCCCGAAGGGCTCCCACCCCTCTCGCAGGCTCCATCCCCACTGGCCATACCTGCCATCAAGGAGGAGTAAGTGAGCAGAGGGGTTCGTGGCTCAGGACCACCCCTGCGCTGGTGCCTCCTCTGAGCCCTGAGTCCCAGGGTCCTGGGCAGAGTGTGTGGTGTGGTCCTTCACTGAACTGTATCCATGACTGCTGGAGGACTGGAGGGCCTACAGCAACTGAGAGGTGTGGGGTTTTTCTTTGGTGGTCCTTATTTTTTTCTTCCCTTTCTAGGCCTCTTGAAGATCTCAAGCCTTGCCTTGGGATCAATGAAATATCTTCCAGCTTCTTCTCTCTTCTGCTGGAGATCCTGCTGCTGGAGGGACAGGCTAGCCTGCCTTTGGTAAGAGTTTAGGGAAAGCCAAGGGCACTGTGGTCTCAGGCGGTAGAAATCTTCAGCAGACTGTGGCTTGAGAACTCTGGGTTCTCCCCAGAGATCTGCAGCCAACTTGCTTTGTGACTTGGGCTCACTGGGCAGACAATGCCGGCTCGTTCTGGCACAGCCATAGAATTGCCAGTGTTGAACCGAATGGAAACCTAACCGGGTCCTGCATTTACTCTCTCTCTCAGCTAGAAGAGCGGGTTTTGGACTGGCAGTCGTCTCCGGCCAGCTCTCTCAATAGCTGGTTCTCTGCGGCCCCCAACTGGGCAGAGTTGGTATTACCAGCCCTGCAGTATCTTGCTGGAGAAAGCCGCGGTAAGGTGCTTTTTTCTGTAGGGTCAGTATCTCCGTCCCTCCCACCCACCCCCCTTTGTCTGATTGTCCTGTTAGAACGCAGCATCACTGCTTACACGCGTCATGACTGCCTGACGCCATACGGCGATGGGCTGTGCTGCCCTGATACGTCGCTGATACACAGAAGTGACCTCCCAGCCCAGGGGCGTTGGTGGTTCTGGGTTCAGCACTCTCTGGCCTGTGTGGCTTGCTCATGGCCGTCCATTTCTTGCAGCTGTGCCGTCCAGCTTCTCTCCGTTTGTTGAATTCAAGGAGAAAACCCAGCAGTGGAAACTGCTTGGTGAGTACTACACACCACTGACCTGTCACAGAGGTTCTCTTTCTCTCCCTAGGCTTTCTCCCCTAAGCTTCTGGTGCCTTGCGGGCAGTGCAGGCCACGAGAATGTTGAGAAGGGTAGTGTTAGGCCTTGGTTTGCTCAGTAAGAGGATCCTTCCAGGCCCTTAGGAGCTCTCACGGTCTAAGTTCATGAACCCCGTTGGGCTTTGGCTAAGGTGAAGTTGCCCTCTGTCCCAGTGCACCCCGGGGCTGCTGAGTCGAAGTCTGTGGGGTGTCTGCAGTAGCACCGGTGTGTATGTCATTCGTACCTGTGCCCTCAGGGCAACTTAGAGTAATGTGATTGTTTTTATTTCCTAAAATGGGCTTTGTTGTTGAGGATAATGTGTCAGGCAGCCCCAAGTAAGCTGTTTCTACAGGAAAGGCTTCCTTTTTGTTATAAACTTTTAAAGTCCCACTCACTGTGTAAGTTGTAGTAATGTGTACTTGAAATGTCTTGGTGATGAGAGGAAGGTTTGTGTTGATTTCCTTTGGAAATACTCAAACCCCACTCTGCCCAGTGGTCTGTGAGGAGAAACACGGAGAGAAGCTTGTGAAGCAGCCGGTTCATTCCTTCTTTATAAAAGTGATTCACTTTCTGGGTGTCAGGCAGTGTTAGGTGTTGGGGCTGTAATGGTTTGTGACGTAAACAGCGTGCGCCCCTTGTGGAGCTTAAGACTTGTTTGGGGAACAAACACTCAAATGAAATAGCAAACGTGCACATTCTGTAAGGGAAAGTGCTGGTAGGGGTAGATATTTGTAAAGAGGTATTGGTGTGGTGTGCACGCAGAGTTCGAGACAGCTTCCTGGGGAAGGTCATTTGAGCAGAGTTCTTCGTGATGGCTAGGGACCAGCCCAGCAGCAGGAGGGAGAGAGCCTCCCTTGGAGGGAGCGGGGGTGGCTCAGTGGGGCGGGGAAGCTTCCTTTCAGGATCACAGTGGCCTGCAAAGAGATAATGATAATCTGGACCTGGGTAGGGAGCATGGATGAACTTGAGAGTTTTAGGTAAAAGCCAGACAGGTGGTTATGGACTGTATGGTGAGGGAAGGAAGAGGCTGTCAAGCGTCACTTGTGCTGGACTTGTACCTGGTGAACGGAGTCTGCCATGGGCAGCTGGGGAGGATGTCAGGCTTGGTGAGGGCAAGGAGCGTGCGTGTGGTTGTGGGCATGCTGCCTTGAGCTTCCTTTGGGGTGCTGAGTAGGTGGTGGGTTTAGAGCCCAGACCAAGAGTTGGGGTAGAGAGCTGTGGGCATGTGTGCAGTAAGAGAAGCCAGAGGCATGGGCCCAGTGAGGAGGCCAGAGGGCCTGGGGTGAAGCCTTGAGAGACTGCGAGGTGGGAGAGGCAGAGGGGGACACAGGAGGCCGTGACCACAGAGTTGGGAGGAAGCCGTGAGGTCTGAGTCAGGATGTGGGGAGCGTTCATTAGTCTCCATGGTCGCTGCAGCCCAGGAGGGTCAAGGTGGAGTCTGAGGACAGGGAAGAAAAGGGGATGCTCTTGGAAGAGCTATGCAGGCTGTGGCCAGAGGTCTGCTGAGGCTGTGGGTCCAGCTGGTGTGGACCCGGGGTCGGCAGGCCTGACCCAACCAGGGAGTAAGTGTCTTGGGGTCGTGGGTCAGATGCTTCCACTGCAGCTGCTCAGCTCTGCCCTGCGCAGGACAGCCAGAGACATGACGTAAGCAAACAGCCACAAAGCTGACCTCCGTGTGCACTGTGGAGAGCTGCGTGTCCTGACTCTCAGGGCCCTCTCCTGCAGCTCCCCTCCAGTTAGGGAGACAGTAGGTCTGGACTGCACTTTCTACAAGTGTATTTTGTTGTTGTTTTTTATTTAAAAAATTTTTTGTTGGCCGTGCTGCATAGCATGTGGGATCTTCATTCTCTGACCAGGGTTCAAACCAGCACTTTATGCATTGGAATCACGCAGTCTTGAGCACTGGACTGCCTGGAATGTCCTGGGAAACTTTAAAAAATTCTGATGCCTGGGCCTTCCCCACACCTGTTCTGATTGGTTGGTTTGGGGGAGCCTGATCCTCAGCATTTTCAAGTAATCCCGCATTACCATGGTTGAGAAATTGGATTAGGCATCTTGAAGATTGCTGTTTTGGAGAATGACAAGGTCTAGTTGTGATTGTGGGAGTGACTGGCTGGGGTAGAGGGAGGCCACCGAGGTGACTGAGAGGTGCTGGCTAGACCACCTGTGTGGATGTGTCAGACACTTGAAGTTAATCCTGTCAGGTTTTTAATCCCTTCAAGTCAGTTTCAAGTTAATTTCTGTTAGTGTTGTCAGACAGCAGTCCAGTTTAATCTTGCGTGTGGAAATCCAGGCCGAGGGCCGTTCTGTACACAGGACCATTGCCAAGGTCCCGACAGTGCCAAGGTCCCGACAGGTTCTTCCTGGGGCATAGGTACAGGGAGAAGGAGGAGGTGGTGTCGTTACATTGTGTCTTTAGATCACATTGTTGTTATCTTTTGCCTTTTTGTTCTAATAGGCCAGTCCCAAGATAATGAAAAGGAATTAGCTGCACTCTTCCAGCTGTGGCTGGAAACCAAAGACCAGGCCTTCTGTAAGGTATGTTGTAGAGAACCACCAACTCTATTGTCTTGGACTTCCAGAACCCTTGAGTTCACCAGAATTCTGCAGTCCATTGACCTGTCACTGTTTTCCTTTCTCCAGCAAGAAACTGAGGACAGCTCAGATGCCACAATGCCTGTTCCTCGGGTGTGAGTATAGCAGTACCATGACAGAGGGTGGTGCCCCAGGAAACCCCTGTATAAGTCCCACCCTGGTTGTGCTGACACGTCCTTGTAGGTTAGAGCCGGAGAGCTTGAGATTGGGTCCCCGGGTCGTTGCCTGCCTCAGCCTCCCTGAGGGGCAGCATGCTCCCAGAGTAGGAGTGTTGCCCCAGGAGTCTGAGTGGCAGGATCCACCTGTAGGTGTGTGCTTTTCCCTGGTCTCCATTCAGTTCCTGTGGAGAATGGTAGTTCTGGGTGCTGGAGAAGAGGTGATGGACCTGGTGGTTCTGGGTGCTGAAGAAGGGGTGATAGACCCAGTGATTCTGGATGCTGGAGAAGGGGCAGTGGACCCTAGTGGTTCTGGATGCTGGAGAAGGGGCGATGGACCTGGTGGTTCTGGACGCTGGAGAAGGGGCACTGGGCCTGGTGGTTCTAGGTGCTGGAGAAAGGGTGATGGACCCTGGTGGTTCTGGGCACTGGAGGAGGGCAGTGGACCCATAGGTCTTTATGTTCCAGAAGGACTGACTACGTGGTGCGGCCCAGCACGGGGGAGGAGAAGCGAGTTTTTCAGGAGCAGGTGAGAAAAAACTGGAACCCAGTGTAAATCTCTGTCTGTGAGACTGGGTGAAGAGATCCTCTGAGCCCAGAATTCTTGGAAGCAGCTCACACTGTTAACCTCAGCTGTTCCCTTAGTTGGGATTGCTTTTCTGAAACAGACGGTGTGAGGAAGGGAATGAGAAACCTTTTGATGGTGTTTTTTTGCAGATAACAAAACAGATTGACTTCTTGACAACTTTGCTAGCGACTGGCCTTTGGGGGTAGCCCAAGGCCCACTGTGGTTGGCTCAGGGGTCCTAGTGGAATAGCCTGATTCCTCTTTGTTCCAGTCTCTCTAGGCTGACCCCTACGGCTTGGAGAGAGCCCTCTGACTGACTCAGGAGCTCTGTCCCTTCTCTTGACAGGAGCGCTGCCGGTACAGCCAGCCCCACAGGGCCTTCACCTTCCGCATGCACGGCTTCGAGTCCGTGGTGGGGCCTGTGAAGGGTGTGTTCGACAAGGAGACCTCGCTCAACAAGGCGCGGGAGCACTCCCTGCTGCGCTCCGACCGGCCCGCCTACGTCACCATCCTGTCCCTGGGTGCGCCCCGCCCCTGCCCCCAGCAGAGGCTGGGGGGTCAGTGTGGCTCCAGGGAGCTGTGCAGTGGGGCATGGAGGGCGGGCTCCTGCCCCGAGAGTCACAGGGGATCCTTGTTTCCTTCCTGGGTCCTGTGCTCACTTTTACGTTCCTTTAGGAATTGTTCAGTTAGCTTAGGTGCCAGAACTTGCTTCCTCCAGACTGGGATTCTTTTAAAGGTGAGATTTTTCACCTTTTTTGTTCCATGAATTGTTGGCGGTCTGGTAACGTCTGGACCCCCTTCTCAGAATTAGGTTTTTAAATGCCTGAAATGAAATGCACAGTTACGAAAGAAACCAGTCGTATTGCAGAAATATTCAAGCAAGCTTATGGAGCAGAAATCGGTCTTTATTCTGATAAATGGTGTGACGCTGCCGCAGGTGTTGTGACCCCTCCGATTCCCACTCGGTGAGGAGAATACTCTGCCTTGCTGCAGCAGCTGTGCTGTGGTAAGAGACCCTCTGATTGCTGTCACAACCTCACAGCACTGCCAGCGTGCGGTAGGCAGCATATGCCAGCAGAGATTGTGCCAGCCTTTGCTCACAGTGGAAGGAAATGCTGAGTTTCAGTTTAAGTTGTAGTTGTCTCCTGGGCCCCTTGAGCTCTCAAGTTCAGGGCCTTCAGCCTCGGCTGAAAGTGAGGTGTGTGGAGGAAGCGGCCCCCAGAGGACCATGTCCCCCATCTGCGGGGTCAGCAGCTGAGGGACGGTTCCCGCAGGAGCCCTGCTAACACGTGCACTTTGCTGTTTCTGGTGTTAGTTCGTGATGCGGCAGCTCGGCTGCCCAACGGGGAGGGCACGCGTGCGGAGATCTGTGAGCTGCTCAAGGACTCCCAGTTCCTGGCGCCCGACGTCACCAGCACACAGGTGTGAGGGGAAGGGCTGCTCATGTTTTGTTCAGGGGTTGTTTTAAGGATGCTCACGAGGGAATACAGAACGTGTGTGCTAAGACACTTGAGTCGTGTCTGACTCTTCGCAACCCCGTGGACTGTACCCTGCCAGGCTCCTCTGTCCGTGGGGATTCTCCAGGCCAGAATACTGGAGTGGGTTGCCATACCCTCTTCCGGGGGGTCTTCCCAACCCAGGGTTTGAACCTTCCTCTCTTTTGTCTCCTACATTGGCAGGTGGGTTCTTAACCACTGGAACCACCTGGGAAGCCCACATGAGGGAATGCAGACTGAAATAACATAAATTCAATAAAATTGATGGGGAATTTCCTGGCGGTCCAGTGATTTGAACTCTGAGCTTTCAGTGCCAAGGGTCTGTGCTTAGTCTCTGGTTGGGAAACTAAGGTCCCACAAGCTGAGCAGCGTGGCCAAAAAAAAACCCAAAAGAAAGGAATCTGTCTGGAGAAGGGTAAGCAGAGCTGCCGTGTGACCTTGCTGACGGCGAGGCTTTCCTTCAGCGTCTGCTGAGGGTCCTCAGCTCACCGTCTTCAGGGCGACTCATAGTTTCTTGTTTTGCTGAGTGACAAGTGAACCACTGGGAGTAGGCTCTCTCTGGGGGCTGTGCCTCCCCCCAGCCCGGGTTTTCCTCTGGCATCTGAGCCGGTGGTTTTCCCTCCCCTTGTCCTGGGTCTCAGGTGAACACGGTGGTGAGCGGCGCCCTGGACCGGCTGCATTATGAGAAGGACCCGTGCGTGAAGTATGACATCGGGCGGAAACTGTGGATCTACCTGCATCGGGACCGCAGCGAGGAGGAGTTTGGTGTGTGCCTCGCTAGCCCAGGGCTCCCTGACGTTCTGTCCCGTCCCCACTCTTCTCCTTGGCATTCGGGCAGGATGCCACTGTGCAGTGGGGGACGGAGCCCTGGCTGTCAGCGAGATCACCCTCCCTCCTGACTCAGCTGCCCACTCTTGCCCACAGAGCGGATCCACCAAGCCCAAGCAGCTGCGGCCAAAGCCAGGAAAGCCCTCCAGCAGAAGCCCAAGCCTCCGTCCAAGGTGGTGAGTGACCTCGTGGGACGACGGTGGAGGAGCCGAGCCGTCCCTGCCACCTTGCCCACGCCGCCTGTGTTCCCTCCCATGTACTAGCAGAAGTCCAGCAGCAAAGAGGGTCCAGTGAAGGTCCTGAGCGGTGGCCCATCTGAGCAGAGCCAGCTGAGCCTCAGCGACTCCAGCATGCCCCCCACCCCAGTCACGCCCATGACGCCCACCACGCCTGCTCTGCCTGCCACGCCAATCTCCCCCCCGCCGGTGCTGCCAGTGAACAAGAGCGGCCCCACAACAATCTCGGAACCGGCCAAGTCTACGTCAGGGTGAGCGATTCCGCTTCCTGTCGGGCCTTCTCCCTCCAGGCTCCTTTCGCATGGTGTCCTGAGTTGAGTCTTGTTTCCCTGGGTGTTCCTCGCAGTGTTCTTCTCGTGTCTTCACCAACCATGCCTCAGCTGGGAACCATGCTGTCCCCAGCATCCAGCCAGACCCCGCCGAGTTCTCAGACTGCTGCCCGTGTCGTGGGCCACTCAGGCTCGGCTGGGCTCCCCCAGGTGCGGGTGGTGGCCCCGCCCAGCCTCCCTGCCGTGACGCAGGCAGCAGGGCCGACCCCGGCGCTTCCACCAATGCCCACCGGAACGCAGATCCGCATGCCGGCCTCTGGCACGCAGGCCAAAGGTGGGCCACAGGTAAGAGGGACCGGCTGCCCATGTGGGCTCATGAGTCCGGTGGGCAGTCTGGGTAGGGACCCAGGACCTGGGTCACTGCTGCTGCTGCTGGCATTTATCACAACAGCTCAGTTAATGCTCAGAGCCCAGTGACTGAGTTATGAGTTGTGTTTGCACGTTGGGAGTCAGAACTATCGGAAGTATAGTGATGTACCCCAGGTTGCGACATCAGGAACCTGGTGGATGAAGGTGGGATGTGAACGAGGCCTGTGATTCTTGGTGTCAGGCTCCTTCTGTCGTGAATCCCGTGCTGTTAAGGGGTTTGGTGTTTCCCTTCTCCTTGCATGGTTAAAGTGAGGTGTTAGACAAAGTGTTTCTGAAAGCTAAGCTGTTGAACCAGCACGTCAGATCTCCACGCTGTGCGTTTCAGGAGGTAGTGAGCGCTCGGCCCTGTAGGCTTGGAAGCCCTCCTAGGAGAGTGCATCTTAGGTGGTGACAGCTGGAGAGCTCTCTGGGTGCCGGTTTGCGGCTTCCTGTCTAATTAAGCTCTCGGCCTCCTGCCCGGAACTAGACAGTCACGGCCACCGTTCCGGTCAAAGCGCAGACAGCAGCGGCCACCGTGCAGCGGCCGGGACCCGGGTCGGCGGGGCTCACAGTGACGAGTCTCCCTGCGGCGGCCAGCCCGGCGAGCAAGCCCGCCACCAGCTCTCCTGGGGGCTCTGCTCCCAGCGCCCCCACGGCGGCTGTTCTTCAGAACGTCGCGGGACAGAACATTATCAAGCAGGTACACAGAACCTCTCTGGGCGGGTCTGAGTACTTTGTCCGGCATCAGAGGACAGTTGGAGACCTTAGTGGTTTGAGACCTCTGATTCTGAGCTCGTTTCTATTCAAGTGTGAGTTTCCAGCAAGGGCAGTGCGAGCCTGGGAGATGCTGGAAAGGGTTTTTCTGTTTCTTTCCATGTGATTCAGGATTTAGTAGTTGAGTCTTTGGATTTGGAGTCAATTTTTTACGGATTTGCTTACCTAAAACCCTGTAGAATACCTGGACAGGCATTACTGGCAATTTCACTTTCTACTTATAGAAATGGAACGTGTCTGTCTGCATTCTTGGTGGTGAGTGCGCGAAGATAACCGCTGAGGTGCAGGGACTGGTTGGGCAGGATCGCACGACTGCAGAGAACAGGGCCTGCGTGGTGCTGAACGTGCTGTAGATGCCGAGTACTGTCGTTCTCATGACGCTGCGGGGCAGCCGCTTTTGTTATTCCCATTTTACTGTGAAGAAATGGAACCACTGATGATGAAGCAAAGTTATTTCTTTATCAAAGGAAGGTTTCTTGAGTGCTTTCTGTGTGCCGGGCACCGTGCAGGGTGTGGGGCCAAGGGGTGAATCACACAGACCAGGTCCCTGCTGTCCCGAGGCTTATAGTGTCACATGTCACAGCGCTGGGGGACAGGCAAGTACTTCCGGGTCGAGTGCCATGAGGCCGTGACAGTTGGTCCGCATGGGGGGTGGGGGAGTCAAGGGTGATGGGCTGAGTTGGCGGCTGATGAGAGAAGGCCTGTCTGGGGAGGGGGCTCATGAGCGAGGTGAGCGAAGCTGGGGAGCATGCCCTGCTGTGCTTGTCCGAGCCCAGCCTCCCAGGCGTGGGAATGGCATGTGAGGAGGCCTCCATCAGGAGTGTGTGAGGAACACGGGAAAGCAGTTGGAAGCCCCTGAGCAAGTGTGAAGGTGTTAGAAGGCGAGGTTGCCAGCAGTTACGTCAGGTCAGACTTTGCCTTTAATTTATATGTGATGGGAACCATCGAAAGATTGTGGGCTGGGATGACTTGACCTAGTTTACACTTAAATTCCTGCTTGGGGAGGGAGCTGGGAGGGATGTTCAAGTGGAAGAGGACAATAGATATCTGGCTGGTTCATGGAGATGTTTGATACAAACCGACAGAATACTGTAAAGCAATTATCCTTCAATTAAAAATATATAAATTTAAAAAAAAAAGCCCTGCTTGTGCACCGAGGATACCGGGGCCAAGAGCAGAAGCAGGGAAACCACGAGGGGGAGGGTAGCAGCTGTGTAGCTCCCGCATTAGGCCTGTGTAGGGCGTGAAACGGGGCCTGAGAAGCGAGCACTCAGTGGACCGGGTAGCGCGTGAACTTGACCAGCACACTGGATTGTGGGTTTGGGGGAACAGGTTCGCAGTAGGATGTGAGGCGAGGCAGGGGAGACAGTGATAGATAGCCTTGCTTTTGCTGAGGGCAGAGGCCTGAGGCTGTAGGGGGATGTGGAGTGAGGCGGGGCTGGGCATGCTCTGGGGTGGGGGCGGCACGGGGGCACTTAGTGGTCCAGCAGAGGTGGGCGGTGGCCGTAGGTAAGCAGGCGTTGGTGTGAAAACCTGGGAAGTCTGGTCCCAGGACTTAACGCCTTTCAGCACTGGGCCTGGTGCTGCCTCAAAGGTTGGCTCAGCCATAATGAGGTGTTTTTGAGACAGTAGGAGAAATGTGAGCGTGTCTTATAATATTTACCAGTGGTGATTAGATAAGAATAGGTAGTTTACTTTTAAATTTGGTCCTGGGCTATTTTATGTGAAGGACTGGAGCAGCCTTGTATACCCAGGGGTGAGTGTGTTGAAGAGCAAAATTGTATTTGTTGGTTTACTTTAAAATATTCCGACTCCTCCGTCCCTCCACCCAGGCCCCAGAAGAATGAGGAGAAAAAGATACTTCAGGCCATGTGGTGACTTCTGAGGCTTGGTGGTGCATGACTTGGTTAGGCTGTTCTCTACTCTGGTGACCATCCTCCTTTTTTCAAAGTAAAAAGGTGGGAAAGTGCATGAGACGCGCATCTCTCGCAGTGGAGGTTCCCCAGCTTTCCTCTGAAACCTGCTGAGCCCCGAGGAGACCTGTGTCTGTGCTCTTCTTCCCCTGTAGGTGGCGATCACTGGGCAGCTCGGCGTGAAGCCCCAGACGGGCAGCAGCGTCCCCCTCACAGCCGCCAACTTCCGGATCCAGGGCAAGGACGTGCTGCGGCTGCCGCCCTCCTCCATCACCACGGACGCCAAGGGCCAGACGGTGCTGCGCATCACCCCAGACATGATGGCCACGCTGGCCAAATCCCAGGTCACCACAGTCAAACTGACCCAGGACCTTTTTGGGGCGGGCGCCGGTGCTGCGGGCAAAGGCATCTCGGCGACCCTCCACGTCACATCCAACCCCGTTCACGCCACTGACAGCCCTGCCAAGCCTGGTGTGGCCACTGCCCCGTCGTCCACTCCAGCGGGGACCACTGTGGTCAAAGTGACTCCTGATCTCAAGCCAGCCGAAGCCTCGAGTTCAGCTTTTCGCTTGATGCCAGCCCTCGGCGTGAGCGTGGCCGACCAGAAGGGGAAAAGCACGGTGGCCTCATCGGAAGCGAAACCAGCTGCCACCATTCGCATCGTGCAGGGCCTGGGGGTGATGCCCCCCAAAGCAGGCCAGACCATCACGGTTGCAGCCCACACCAAGCAAGGGCCCTCGGTGGCCGGTGGGTCCGGGACTGTTCATACGTCGGCTGTGTCCTTGCCCAGCGTGAACGCTGCCGTGTCCAAGACCGTGGCTGTGGCTTCTGGGGCGGCCAGCGCCCCCATCAGCATTGGGACTGGAGCCCCCGCCGTGCGGCAGGTCCCAGTCAGCACCGCGGTCGTCTCCACGTCCCAGGCCGTGAGTAGCTTCAGGGGTGTAGGCTAGAAGCCCAGTCTGTCTGCTCTTTTGACCCGGACAGGCTTATTCGCTCTATGACTCATCTTGTTCTGAAACACATTGATGAGAAAGTGTGGCACAGGCAGGAGTTCTCGTAACAGTAAAGCAGCACGGAGGTGCGTGGAGTAAATACGAGCTTTCTCTTCCCACCGTCTGGTTCCCCTTTCATGAGGCTCATCACTAGTGGTGTTTTGCTGTTTATCCTCTTAAGTCCTTTTTCTGAGCATTTTCATACATATGTACAAAATTTTAAGATTCCTACGAGAAACTTCAGTCTATATATTGTTCTGTGATTTGTTTTGTTCATTTAAAAGTACGTCCTGGGGGTTGTTCCAGATTCTACGCAGAGACTGTGCCCTTTTAGTGACATCACTGTCCCTTGTTACCACCCAGTGCTGTGGGGCCTGTTTGTGTGGGTGAACACGGGGCAGTGTTTCAGAAGTGGAGCTTCCTGAAATGGGTCAGGGAGGTATGCGTCAAATGTTCTGACACTCCCGCTGTGTTCAGAGAAAAGACCACACCAGCTTACGCTCCATCAGCTAGCCTTCTGTTTCCTTTATCCCCTAACCAGCACTGGAGAGCCTGTTCTATAAATCTTTATGTCCCTGTCTTACTGGTGAAAAGAGTTCTTTTTCTCTTTTCCTGGTCTTTGGTGGGGATGGGCATCCCTTCGTTGGTGAGAGCTCTCCAGAGGTGAATGGGATCTTTGCCATTGTCTTTCTGGGGGGTTTTTCTGGTATTTTCATGTGTGAGCTTGTACCAACCTTTATATTTTCCACATATTAGTTCTTATATGTGTAGAGAATATTTTCTTCCAGTTTGTCACTTTTTAATCTGGCACATGAAGCTTTTTGCTCTGCAGGTATTTTATCTGATTAGATCATCAGCATTTTCTGGTTCCTAGGTTTCACGATTTATGCCTTAACCCAGGGTTATGAAGATGTCGGCTCTCGTTTTCATAAAATATTTTTAGAGTTTAAAAAAAGTGTAATGGATAAATCCACTTAAAATGTATTTCTGGGAATGTCATATGTGATAGAGCTCATCTTACATTTTTCACATTATTCCAGCATCGTTGAGCAGTGTATGTCTTCCCAGCTAATTTGAGATACTACTCTTATCATAAACCAGATTCCCGTATCAACAGGTGTGTTTTGGGGTGCAGGTGTTTATTCTTGAGCCGCTAGGTAAGGGGCACTGTTCTGTATCGTGGGTGCATCTGGACAGAACACAGTCTGACTTCTCTAAGTAAGCCATATAGTAAAACCTCACCAGTTAGGATAAAATCCAGAGTGATGGGGAGAGGAGGACTGATATGGTAGTAAAGCCAGCCAACCAACCCTAAAGTGCAGCGTGGCTAAAGATGTTTGCTCAGGTTTTCACATGAGAGAATTAAGGCAACGAAGGAACGGCGCTCACTTGATCCACTTTTCTCGAGTCCGTCTGACACAGGTGTGTCCTGCGGCATCTGCCTGTGGTCATCAGTCGGGGTGACTGTAAGCAGAGAGCTCTGGGTGGGGCGGGCAGGTTGAGGGGTGGTACCTAGGCAGCTGGTTACCTAGCTCACAGAGGGATGCTCAGTCGGTGGGTGCTGCTCTGAAGTCTTTCCTGCACCGGGCTTCTTAAGACAACAGTGCAGCGCTCAGTCGGTTCCCTGAAGGCACCACCTGGCCGTGTTCTCTGGCCTGCTGGCATCGTTCAGTGCTTTCTGAGGGGCTGCATACAGTTGAGCTATTTGGAGATGAGTGTCCGGCCCGGGGGACAGGTTTCCTCCTGAGTGCCTGGCTCCTGTTGAACCAGCTTGCTTGTAGGAAATACTGATTTCTTTTCTCGGCATCTTGTCAACTGCTCCTCTCGAGTTATTTTTTTAAAGTCAGATTTACACAAGATTTTACTGTACGTAAGTTTTAGCAACCAAAGGTTAAAAACTGGCGGTCGTAGTGACCTACCCCGACCATCCTGAAGTCCCAGACATGCCAGGCATCTCCCGTTCCCTTTGCACTCCTCTCCCACACTTAACTGCGGGGTGCACTTTTCTCTTGGGCGAGTTTAGTATTAGTGTCCTCAACTCACCTCCCTCATCTCTGGGAGGAACAGCACCCAGGAATGTGCCTTGCTCTGTGCTCCCCTGTTCTGCACCTAACCATGACATCACCTCTGTCTCTGCTCGGGTCCTCCACCTGGCTGCCATGTGCCAAGTGTCTGGGTGCGTGGATGAGAGCCTCCCCTCTGGGAGCCCAGATTCCACTGCACTGAAGGGAACACACGCTTTCCCGCATGGCTCGGGCACACGTTTTGTCCTGATGCCGGCAGGTGCACTCAGCTGCTGTGATTCGGCAGGAAGGAGGAGGCTCACAGACAGATGACCCCTTGGTAGAACACGTGAGCCCTCACCTGGACCCTAGCTATAGGAGCACTGGGCCCTGCAGAGGACCCCTCTGCTCCTGCGGCCCCTGGGTGACGCTGGGTGGTGGTCCTTGCCACCTCCTTCCAGTAAACCCGATTATTTTTCTCTGTAGGGGAAGCTGCCTACACGGATCACAGTTCCGCTGTCTGTCATCAGCCAGCCCATGAAGGGCAAGAGTGTGGTCACGGCCCCCATCATCAAAGGCAACCTGGGGGCCAAGTAAGTGCTGTGGCGGATGGGGGAGGCAGTGCTGGGGGCTGCTGGACACGGCAGTATGGGGGAGGCGGCTGGTTTCCTGGGCTCCTACATCGAGCTTGACAGTGTCTCGAGCCCCTCACGTTGTTTCAGGTGCTGGGCATAAAGTGAGGTCACTGCTGCCAGCAGGCTCATGCTGAGGGAACAGTGAACTGCCCTCGTCTATGGGGTGGTAGTGCGTGCTCTGGGGACAGAGCAAGGGACGGACAGGAGGCTCTGGGTGGAGTGGGCGGTGACCAGCGTGCTGTTAGGGAAGCCTCCCCTCGAAGTCAAGCCCTGGGGTGTGATGGCGCAGAGGGCGAGGGCCTCCCTGGGGCTAGGGCTTTGTGGCTGTGACTTGATGAGAGTGAAGGTGAAGACAGGAGTTGCCCTGGGGCCGGGTTTCTGGCTGGCAGCGCACACCTCCCTACCCCACCCGGTCACCAGGTAGACACAGCGCCTTTTCATCCAGAGCACTAGGGACCTTTGTCTGACGTGGGAGTGTGGCAGCTGGAAGAAGATGGGGGTAGATCTCTGGCTGGTGTCCTATTAGTCCAGTGCTGGGGTCCCCTGGCCCAGGCCTGGCCTCACGCCTCTCCCCTACAGCCTCGGCGGGCTGGGCCGCAACATCATCCTCACCACCATGCCGGCGGGCGCGAAGCTCATCGCTGGCAACAAGCCGGTCAGCTTCCTCACGGCCCAGCAGCTGCAGCAGCTCCAGCAGCAGGGCCAGGCCACGCAGGTGAGGCCCAGGGCCCTGGCGGGGCTTGGGCTGCTCCTTCCCCATGCTCTCGTCCTCTCTGCGGGCCGCTGGCCATGTGCCCACCAGACGCTCTTTCTGTGAACAGGTGCGCATCCAGACAGTCCCCGCGTCCCACCTCCAGCAGGGGACAGCTTCCGGTTCCTCAAAGGCCGTCTCCACCGTCGTCGTGACCACGGCCCCGTCTCCTAAGCAGGCGCCCGAGCAGCAGTGATTCTCAGGAAGATGTTCAGTGGCTGGACGCCACGCCGGCCGGCCTTCAGGCTTCAAGGGCAAGAGCGTGCTGGCTGCCTCGCCCCCCTCCGCCTGGCTGGGTGGGTGTCTGTCTGAGGAAGGCCAGCAGCAGGATGCTGGCTGCTCAGCTGCGCTCCGCAGGGAGTGGGCTGTGCCAGGTGTCCTGGGCCCCCGAGCTCTGAGCTGTCTGGTCCAGGAGATGTGTCTCTGGCGGGGGGGTGTGAACTCACCATGGTCACACAAGCCCAGCTCTCCCAAGAGGAGACGCTGGGGACGGGCTGATGTCACAGGTATGTGGATGGTGAGCGAGACTCGTTCTGTGTGGGGGTTGTGTTTCCCCTGGTCTTGTCTGTGATTGGTGGTCTGGGTTGGTGTTCTGTGTCCAGATATTTTTATGTAATGCTTTTTTGCAAAAATCTGTTGTACATCTCTGTCAAGTGGAAACCTGGGCTTAGACACCCCTCCACCCCCAAAAAAACGCGTATTAAGTTGACTTCAGTAGTGTCTGATTCTTTGCAGTCCTGTGGACTGCAGCAGGCCCAGGCTCCTCTATCCATGGAATTCTCCAGGCGAGAATACTGGAGTGGGTTGCTGTTTCCTTCTCCAGGGGATCTTCCTGACCCAGGGATCAAACCCAGGTCTCCTGCATTGCAGGCAGATTTACTTAATTTTTTGAAGAGAGTGAAAGAGTTCTAGTAAGTTAGTGGCTGACTTGATAGCTGCATAGTAACAGAGTGGCCCTGAGGTGGGGGAGAAACGTGGGCAGTGAGGTCATGTGGGGTCCCAGCAGTGGAATTAGTGTGGTGGCTCTGCCTAAAGACGGGCAGTCAGGATCTTGACTGTGGTCCTCTCTTCACCTGCTGACTCTGGCCTCTTCATCAAGCCTGTCTACATGAACGTCCAGAGCCGGTGGACAGCAGGCAGAGGCCAGGACACATAACTGCTTTCGCAGCTCAAGTTTTATTGTGGTTCAGAGATAGTACGTTTTTGCTTTGCTCCAGAGCAAGAGTCGGCAAGCCTTGTTCTTTGGGCTGGCTACCCGGTTTTGTAAATAAAGTTTTACTGGAACGTACGTAGCCCACACCCATTCACTTGGGTAGGGTCTGTGGCTGCTTCCAGTTAGAAGGCAGAACTCAGTAGATGTCACAGAGACTGCACAGCCTCAAGTCCAAAACGTTTCCTCCGTGACCCTTTGAGTAGAACTTTGCTGCTTCTGCCCCAGAACATGGTGGGGCCGGGGGGTACGTGGCCCCGAGGCAGCACCAGCTCAGGAGATGGGTCTGGGTTTATTGTCATTAGCTCCTGGCTGTTCATGGTTCTCAGTCTCCACGGAGCCATAGGCAGAGCTCAGAATGCTGTTCTAAAATGTAATTAAAAGCACTGGTTGTCAACAAGATGTGCCTCTTTCATGTTGGAGTGGGCCTTGGGTGGTAAAGCCTTTCTGCAGCCATGGGGCTTTCCTGTCTCTCAAGAAAGTATCCGGGTTACTAAGAATGTTTTCCTCACCCAGGAAAGTTCAGTGACACTCTTTGACAGGGTCAGGGTGAGGAAGTGGAGGGCAGAGAAGTGGAATGGCGTCTTTGGGAGGGGTTGCTAGGTGGAAGTTGAGTTTCAGGCAAGTTGCAGAGAAGGTTAGAGCAGCTCGCTGGACACACAGACATTTGATTCCTAAAGCAGACCCATGAAATAGGCGTGGTCATCCCTCTTAACTGAGAATCTGCGTCTGAGTTGAGGTTAGAGAGAATCAAGACGTGAGTGCAGTCTTCTGGTTGTAGGTCAAGCGCCCTCTTTGCTGCCTTCCTGTGGGGAATTGACGTGTCCTGGTGAGACCTGGTGGCCGCCCTGAGCTGGGAGGGGTGACCCTGGGGGCCAGATGGCAGGGGTGAATGGGTGGGGAGGGATGGAGCCCTTGACGGGAGGTTGAGGGCTGGCACGGAGAGGAGATTGGTGATGGGGAGAGGTGGAGCCTGCGGGGAGGGAAAATGGCCTTTGAGCTGAGTGGAGCAGAGCACGTCCGCACAGCGTCACTCCCTGCAGCACATTGCATGTGGAAACCCCGGGTCCTGGTTTCCGGGTGAGAAAGAGGCAGTAATTTGAGGAATCCTGGCTCTGGTATTTACTGCTGGTTAAAACACACGCCTTCTGAATTTACTTAAATGATTTAATGATGTGTCCAGCCTCACCCCTCACCCCCACTTTATTTGCTGAAGTCACCTGACTCTGACTTTCTTCCTGGTGCCCACAGACATTTACATCCTAGCAGACAGGTTTTTTTTTCAGAACCCTGGTGATGTGTGACCTGGTGCTACCTGCCCAGCCTGTCTGTGGGTCCCCAGGGTAGCAGCCCCTCCTTCCCCCAAGCTGCTGGAGTGACGCTGCCAGCCAGCACGGGCACCAGCCGTGAGACATGGGAACTATCATGGGGGTTTGAGGGGAACAAATCCAGAAGAATTTGGTTCAGAGGCTGGTGTAAGTATTCAGACCACGTATCTGAGACTAGATTTGGTACAGGACATCATGATGGGTTTATACTTCACACACACACCCATGAAGGTGTCTCAACCTGTGCTGTGCAGGGGGCATCAAAACAAGTTTTAACATTTGTGTCTGACAGTCAACACCTCAGTCCCTCACTTAGAAAATACTGCAATTCCCTGAAGTGTTCTGTCCCCTCCCGGTGAAAGGAAAACTGGGACTAGGTTCTTTCTCCTCACCTCCAGTCCCTAAGGAAAGAACCTGTTTTACATTAATTGCCAGTAATAGAACTTGCTTCATTCAGGACTTGCCCAGTGAACGTTTGGTTCCTACTTAGCAGGCAGACCAAAATGAATCCTGAAAGGGGACCCATGGATTCTCTTCTCAGAATTCAGTCAGTGTCTCCAGGTAGCTTGTTCTTAATCCCTGAGGTGTGACTTGAGCCCTGAGCTGCTGGCTCACCCTGGGAGGTTGGTTGCCTGTCATGTAAGTATAGCATTCCTTCCACAGAGCATCCGTGCTTCACACATGACCTCTGCCGGGTTGGTGTGCGTAGTGGAGGGTGCAGGACCAGAGGAGCTGGCCTCAGTCTTGCTGAGGACTGGCTTAGGGACTTAGTGACTTTGTGGCCTCAGGCTAGTCCTGTTCCGGGAAGGGCCCCGTGTTCTTGCAGTGCAGGCAGTTGGGAGAACCTCACGAGGCTGAGTGCATCTCAAGGTCTGGGAAATCGCATGAATGAGCGGCACTGTCATGCGGCCTTTCACATCTGTCCTAACCCGCTCTTGCAGAGCCTGATTAACCCCACGTTTTCTTCACTAGAGAGTTCATACCTGGATTCTCACTGCCTGCCTGGGATGTGCTTTTCTGCAGGGCACCCCCACCTCCCTTCTTCTCCCCTCCTTCATGTGCTGGGGACACCAGTCACCCTGCATGGAACTGTTTATAGCTCTCCCTTTAGGCTGAATTCCATGCTGGATACTTATTTTATAATCCTTAACAACCATTGCTGTGCTGGTGTAAAGTAGATCTTTAATAAATATTTGTTGAAGGAGGTTTGAAAAAGAAAAGATCCAGAACTAAGACTTGCGTATCCAGAGTTTGTTACTCACTCAAGATTCACATTCTTTGCAGGATTCTTATCCTTTGCTTTCAGCTATATTTAAATTCAAGGCCTCCCTTGACCTGACATTTCTCTCTGCCTCATTATGGAGCTCTCTCAGCACCTTGTCATTAGGTACTTCTGAGGAATAAGAACATCTGAGTTCAGCCCTCAGCTGGACCAGACTGGCTTTCTGGTTAAATACAAAGTCACTTTGGCCCAACCTCGTTGTTTATCAGCAGTGAGTGGTATTGCTGGAATACTAGAATTAGTTAGGAGATGCTTAACAAGTAATACTTAAAATACCAAAGCTTGTGGATTCTTTTACTTAAAAAAATTAGGATTGTCTCTCTAAAGGTTCTGTCATTGACTTGATTTCTGATAGGAAAGTACTTGCTGCATTTGAGAAAAACGTGATTAAATTATCGAAACAGTAAATTCTTCTGGATTTGTATCCTGAATTCATCCCGGAGGTCACTTCCTGTTCTGAAACTTGCATTCTGATTTCTCCTTATTCTGAGACACACATAAAGGTTGACTTCATTTTTCTTGACAGAATAGCACACTCACACGGACCTTAGTTGGTTAAGCGAGAAGGTGGGACCCTGGGAGCAGATCGCAGTGAGGGCGGCAGTGGCGGCAGGGAGCTGGCCCGCTGGTTGCTGGCCAGGCACCTGCAGGACGCGCCACCCTCCGCACCCCCTACTCCTCGTCGGAGCCGCTCAGGAGGGCCTTCCGGTATGTGTGGTCCGACCTCAGCTTCTGAATCCCAATGACTTCTCTGTCTTCCGGCCTCTTCACCCGCGTCAAGAAGCTGTAACGGGGACAGCAAGGGCAGATGGGTGAGCCTTCAGGTTGACTTACTCCGTCATCCAGGGGTGCAGAGGCATTCACTGGCTTTCAGAGCATTCTGTCTGTCTCTTTCAAATACCACCTTCTGACTGCTTAGACAGTACTCTGGTAGATGAAGGGCCTCACGGTCAGTAGTACTTACAGATTAGTGTGGTAACTGAGACTGGACCTAGGTCTCCCCCTACCCCCAGGTAATCATTTCACAGACCGGGCAGTAGAACTAAAAGGAACCATGGCCCGTTGCCCTGCTGTTTAATGTGTGTGGAACTCTCTGGGTGAAGCATCTTTGCATTGGGTAGGGAAATCAGGAACCAGGAGAGAATGAGGCATCTCTGATGACACAGAACTAGTAGGCCAGGTGTGTGGTGGTTAGACTTGGGCTCAGCCGTTTACTCCTGGGGTGACCTTGACCCAGTTACCCAGTCTTGCGAAGCCTTGGTTTCCTCAGCTACAGACATCACGTGCGTCCTTCACAGGGGGAGCATGAAGCGAGGTGGTTTATACACGAAGTATAACCACAGTGCCGGGGCGCAGGCAGTGCCTGGCACTCAGAGCTGCTCTCACGACCTGGAGTACCAGTGCTGGAGTGAACACCTGCCGCTGTGCTGTCTCTCCTGAGGGTCGTGTGTGCCTGGACCCAGCACCTAGGTGATGGGCTCTGAGCGAACCAGGACAGAGTCCTGATGGAGAGCTGCTCCTGTCAAACCTCCAGCCTAAAACCCACCAGAACTGCCTTCAGAACCTGGGTCTGTCGGATCTCTGTGACCAGACAGGTCCTTTGTCTTCTCAGATTCCATCACCCCTGTGTGCAGGCACAGAGTACCTTGCACAGAAGCAGGTAAATGCCTGGCACTCATCAAGTGGTGGATGTTTGCACTGCACAGTTAGGAGAGGTGGTCCCTGGAGGTAAGAACAGTGTGGAGTGATACATTTTCAGGACAGGGCTGGTTAGGAGGATTCACTTGACAAAAGTTACCTCCTCTTGGACCTACCAGTAAACCAGTGAGTAGCTGGCGGCCACGATGCAGAGTGCGGCCAGGTAGTGCCAGCAGAAGCACATGGTGACGAACATGATGTTGTCGTGATTGTTCTGGTCCCATTCAGGGGCTCCAAAGGGCGGGAACAGCACGAACCCAATCTGGTGGATTGAAACAGGAGCCAGCCTTGCCATTAGTTGGACCCGCAAAGCCCCCGAGCCCACCAGGGTGTTGGCGGTTACCCAGACAGCTCACACCCCATCCCTCTGCTGGTGTCGAGCGGTCTCTGCAGGGAATTGCTCTCAGCCCTGGGTTCAGTGTGGCCTTGCTTAAAGTTTCAGGGCCCACATTGCAGATGAGCAGTTTAGCAGAGTCTGATAACATATTAGTAGCTCTGCTGGGAAGGTGGGTCAAGGACAGCCTCAGCCTGCTCACTTGTTCATGCGTCAGCAGGATATGGATGGCTGAGGTCACACAGGTCATGGGCGGGCAGAGAAGCGGGCCCTGAGCCCCTTCTTGTGGCGCGTCAGTGCCGCCCCTCCCGGCCCGCTCAGCACACCTGCTTCATGCTGGCATGCACTAGGAGAGGAGCGTGGGTTTACCTGCCAGAACCAGGTGCCCTGAAGGAGGAGGAGGCTGGTGCGGAAGAGTTCCAGCACGATGTTGTCCCGAAGGACTACTTCCACGGCGAGGCTGAGGGCGCCTCCGAATACAGCACACAGCAGCAGGGAGTGGATGTGCTGGTCCAGCGGCGGCCGGTTGTGCACATGGTAGTAGAAGAGGAAGCCTGCGCGGAGCAGAGGACCGTCAGGCCCGACGATCCTCTCTCGACCTCAGCCTTGTTGGGAAATGTCTGTGTGAAAGCTGGATCTTCCAGCACTCAAGAAGTCAGTTCATACAACGCTCGGGGGGCAACACTGTGATGCAGGGTGTGTGTGTAAGTGTGTAAGCAGCACAGGGTGAATCTTAACATCTCTTCATTGAGATGGTAGGGTACAACACAGGACGGTGAGATGTGGCTGATGTGTGACAAGTTGTGTGTGTATACCTGAAATTCAGTTTACCCTCCTCCGGCCTTTATTCAGTTCTTCCTGCAGTACAGAAGCAGATGAAGGGGTTGGATCACAACGTGCTTGCACTTTCCCAGTTAATGTGAGTTACACTGGGCTGTGTCCTGGCTGCTGGTGGGCCTTCTGATGGAGCCAGACAGTGGCTGTGCTGTACCAGGGTGAGGTGCAGAGCCCTTCTCCCCCAACAAGAGGGTTACCCCCTTGCCTGATGGTGTGTGCAGGGGCCGGGCAGGAGGAGTCTGTGCCCAGGGTGCTGAGTTGCTTCAGTCATGTCCAACTCTGCGACCCCAGGGACTGTAGCCCGCCAGGCTTCTCCGTCCATGGGATTCTCCAGGCAAGAATACTGGAGTGGATTGCCATTCCCTTCTCCAGGGCATCTTCCTGACCCAGGGATTGAACCTGCGTCCCTTGCATATCCTGCATTAGCCGGCGGGTTCTTTACCACTTACACTACCTGACTTCGGCTAAAAATCCCATAGTTTACTGCACTGCTTTATGGAGTCTGTCATCTGTACCATCCAGGGCACAGGATCAGGTCCTATGTAGGATTTTCAAGTTCAGAGAGTGGGATTTTCTGGGGAAGGTAAATAAATTTGCAATCTTTCTGATCTTTTGTGCTCCAGTCCCTCTAAATCTCTGTCCGTACCACCTTGTTACCTTCATTGAAGGCTGCCAGAGCCATAACCAGTCTGTCCAGCCCCAGGGGGATGTGGGTGATGAGGTAGGTCAGCATGTCCACGATGCCCGAGACTGCGAAGAACAGGTACATGGTGCTGTGCTGCCAGTTCATGAGTTTTACCCAGTGGTCCTCATGGTACAGGTGGAGGTGGGGCCCGTCAGGAACAAACTGCTCTGCCAGGATCCCTGCAGGGAAACGAGAATGCAGGTCAGGGAAGGGAGAACTGCTCTAGGACCAACAGACAGCCGAGTGACCCCCAGGGACAGGTGGGGGTGGCCACGGCCCTGAGGACCCACTTTGCTGCCTCAGATGCCACTGTTTCCACGTAAGCTATTTGTCAAGGAACCTGCAGACATATGCCTGTGTTGTTCCTTAGGGGGACAAAGAGCGATAGGAATGCAGCCGCACGACTACAGTCCATGGGTCACAAAAGAATCAGACACAATTTAGAAGCTAAACAGCAGCAAAGCGTACTGTCAACTGTCGGCCTACCAAAGCTTGGTACACAATGGATGCTATGCTAGGATATTTAGTGCCCAGCTGAAAATTCTCCGTTACCCCTGCCGGTGGAGATACTTGTTTCACAGGAGCCAGGAGATGGCTTATGGGTTCTGGGTTTGATGAGAATTCCCTGAGTCAGATGACCTGCAGCCTTACCGATGACTGAAAATAAAGTTCTGATTGCGGCTTCGATGATCTCGAGACGCTGGTAGTGATGGATCAGTTGGCTGCTCTTCTCCTTTTGATAAAAGTATTTCACTGGGTATTTCACCGACCACCACAGCCCAACTATCAAGAAGAAGCTCCCGGGGAGCGCATGGCCCTTGAAGTTTGCCATCAAGTCCCAGGATACCTAAAACAGTAAGGGGACACCTGTTAGGTGGCTGAACGAAGACATAAATGGTTGTTTCTGTAGGAAACATGATCCGTGACAGGCTTCCGAGTTGTAAGCTCTGTGAAAAAGAGCCCCTCCTCATAGAACAAACCTGTGTTATGTCACTGAAGTCTTATCTGTTCAGTGAGTTAACAAGCCCAGGAGAATACAGTAGCTCTGAGGCTTTTTTTTTTTTAAAGTGAAACTGTTGGTTTCCCAGTCATGTCTGACTCTCTGCCATCCCATGGACTACAGTCCACCAGGCTCCTTTGTCCATGGGATTTCCCAGGCAGAAATACTGGAGTGGGTAGCCATTCCCTTCTCGGGGGATCTTCCCAAACCAGGGATCAAACCTGGGTCTCCTGCAGTGCAGGCAAATTCTTTACCATCTGAGTCACCAGGTAAGTCCAAGGCTTTAAAAGAATGGGTAAAATAAAAGGGTTGGGGGGACTTGCCTGGTGGTCCAGTGGCAAAGACTCTTGAGCTCCCAGTGCAAGGGCCCAGGTTCCATCCCTGGTCAGGGAACTAGATCCCACATGCTGCAACTAAGAGTTTGCATGCTGCATCTAGAAAAATCAGTGCTGCAACTAAGATTGGGTGCAGCTAAAAATTTTTTTAAATAGAAGGGAGGGAACAGAGGATGGGTAAATACTTCTAATCTTGGAAAAGTCTTCCTAAACAAAAGCGTAAAAGAGGGACTTCAAAAAGAGAAAGTCACCTCCATAAGCATCTTACATATAAAACAATCAGAAGGCAAACCATTCAGGAAGACGTCTGCAGGAGCTGTGATAAATGGATATTCCGCTACGGAGCTGTTACACATTAGTAAGGAAAAGACCACAGAAGAATGGGCAAAAGACACGAATGAGAATGCTAATTGATAGTCTCATTGTAAAGATGTTCCGTTGAAAATACAGTTTTTTCACCTAATTTCAAAAACTATAAGGGTTTTTATGTAACCCCTCTAAGTATAAGGTCATTCAAATTTGGTAAAACGATAAAGCCTGTCATTCAGCCAGAGATATGCAGAGAGCTTTATCTCACCTGTTCTGTAACTCATTTCTAGGATTTTCCCTGTTAAATTCCTGGTTGGCCTGCTGCTCACCCAGGTGGGGCTGTGACCGCAGGCTAGCAAAGCTGTGCATTTATTTCCCCTGCTCACTGCCCAGCATTCATTCCCATGTTTAGCCCGTGAAGCCAACAAACATTTCTTAGCCTGCCCCCATCACCATCATGAGCTGTGTCCAGGCAGCCGAGTGACTTGTTTTCATGGCCAGCGGCACCTTACTTAAAAGTCACGGATTGAGGAGAACTTCTTTTGCAAACCAGTGGTTAATATTTTGCTTGGGGTTTGATCCTTGGTCAGAGAGCTAGGATTCCACATGCTATGTGGCCAAAAAACTAAAACAGAAACAGTATTGTAACAAATTCAATAAAAGCTTTAAAACAAAATCTTAGTCATGTGGACTGAGTGAGGCGGGCCCCATTAGGGTGCAGCCAAAAGGCCACGGTCTCCCACCCTTCTTACCTGAAGGTCTAAATCGTTTCTTAATGAATGCTGCTGTTGAGAGTCTGGCTGAGCTCCTCCGTAACGTTGCTGCCTCGGCACCTTTTGTGTGGCAGGTGGCCTGCAGGGGCTTTGAACTGACACTAACCTCTTGTGAGCACGCCCTTGAAACGGCTGCTGAGTCACAGTGATAAACAATCTGATAAACCCGGGGCCTTCCCCACGGTGTACCCCTGGGATGAGAAGCCTGCAAAGCACACCCACAAACCCTGCTCTTTTTGGTCTGAGTTGACCAGTTTGGCTTCCCTGGGAACCCTGAAGCATTCCATCTGTGGACCCTAGTAAGGGTGTGTGTCCGCAGTCCTGCCCCTTCTGCCTGCACCCTGCCCCTCACAACGTGTTCTTCCAGGTCCTGTGGGTAACCAGGTTTTCTGTTTCAGTTCTCTTGTAGGCTTTTGTCAAACTGAGGCTCACCATGCGACGTTCCAGGACCCTATTTAGCAAGTACCTTAGTCACCACAGCTTCTCCATTTATTGTCTACCTTGGCCAATTTCCAGTTCCTTGAAATAGGTGATTTTGGTAATTTTGTCTAGCGATAATTGTGGAGGGGGAGGGGAGCAGGGGCTGCAGAAAGGAATTGCCTATCCATGCCATAACTAGGAGGCCCCCTTCTCATTCTCTATTAATCCTCTGCTGGAAAACATTTTTCAAAATTTCCATTTTCATGTAATGTTTAACCCTGTCCCTCTCCAGATCAAGCCTGTGACACTCCTTTGCTTTCCTAGTCAGAGTGCAGAAAGCCACCTTTGCAAACCCTCCTTGCCTTTCCCCATTTTTCTGAAAAGCAGAACCCTAAATGGAAACAGTTCTTGTCTGCTTGAGTGGCGCCTGTCCAGTTTGTCCAGCCTTACCCTTCCTGTCTGCCTTTTTCAAAATTCACACCAGTGGATCCTAGGACCTGTGCCTTGTCTGGAGAAACCAGTTTTAACTTCGTGTACTTGGAAGGCTGAGTGTCCTGATTTGACAGGGGAGAGGAGCAAGGGAAGTTTCTTCCATTAACAAATCAATAAGTTATTGCCAGCAAAGACCTACTGTATATATAGCATAGGGACCTCTCTGCTCAATATTGTGTAACAACCTAAATGGGAAAAGAATTTGAAAAAGAATAGGACATGTGTACACATAACTGAATCACTTTGCTATATACCTGAAACAATCACAACATTGTTAATCAACTATGCTCCAATATCAAATAAAAAGTTTAAAAAACACAAATTAATAGGTTGTTGTTTAGTCGTTCAGTCATGTCCAACTCTTTTTGCAACTACATGGACTGCAGCCCACCAGTCTCCTCTGTCCATTTGATTTCCCAGGCAGGAATACTGGAGTGGGTTGCCATTTCCTTCTCCAGGGGAATTCCCAGCCCTGTGATTAAACACATGTCTCCTGCACTGGCAGGCAGATTCTTTGCCATTGATCCACCTAGGAAGCCCAATAGATTATTAGATTAGCTACAGTATAAATTGTCTAGAGAGATAAGATGGGTCCAGTCTTGAAAAAGAGGAAATGAAGTAATGTCAAACAGGACAGTAAAAATGTAGACTTCCAATAATTTGTACAATACTATTCAGATAGACTAAGTCCTTGAGAAGTCCAGCTTAAAAAAAAAATCTGAAATATTAAATAATAAACATTTAAGGGGTGAGGGTCCTTAAATACACAGAATTCTGTAAAATACTTCAATCTAAGGAAAGGCTAAAGATAAGAAAACATTAAAAAGTGGTCCCATAAAGGTGGTCTTCCCTGGTAGCTCAGTTGGTAAAGAATCTGCCTGCAATGTGGGAAACCTGGGTTCGATCCCTGGGTTGGGAAGATCCCCTGGAAAAGGGAAAGGCTACCCACTCCAGTATTCTGGCCTGGAGAATTCCATGGACGTCCTTGGGGTGGCAAAGAGTCAGACATGACTGAGCGACTTTCACTTTCTTTCCACAAAGCCAAATTCCCTTGCTATTAATATCCTTATTCTCTTTTTGATATCACACGAGATAAAATGGGAGTATGAAGGGAGGGTTAAATGTTTTGAGGGATAGTAGCTTTGAGTTAAAACTGGAAATCAAGAAGGCTAGAGGTTTGGGCAACTTTTCATGTTTAGATCACTGGAAAAGGAACATTAAGGCTTCATCTCTTTCCTTATACTCCTAGTTTTTAACCATCCCCCCCCTCCCAATCTGTATTCATTCTTTTTCATTTAAGGTAATTGAAATGTAAGACAAGGTAGAATTTGTCAAAAGAAGAAAAGGAGGTGAGAGTGGGGAAGAGTCGGGAGCAAGGAAAGGCGAGGCCTAGGAGTAGGGGAGGTGGTGCAGAGAAAGGGAGAAGCCGTGGGTGGTGCCATTTGCCTGTAGTTAATACAGTGCCTTTTAAAACAAATCTAATGTTTCCCTCTATTTTAGATGGGGAAAGTAGGAATTGTGAAGGAAAGGGTGTATGGAGGTGAGTGAGAGGATCAGAAAAAGAAAACAGGAAAAACGAATTTCATTTTATTTCACAAATGTTTCAAGTGTTTCATTTTCTTTTTCAAAATTAGCAGAATCGAGGACGTGGCATCCATAGCAAGGGGAGCATTAAAGCCAATTTCCTCAAATTTGTGATGATAGGATACAGATGTGTAGACTACCATCTGTCACAGCCTGGACTTCTGCTTCCCCATGGGATAGTCTTCACCGTGGAATGTTATATGTGACCACTATCAAGAATGAATTAGTGTTACGCCTGTTCTTCTGTAAGCCTTTCCATGAGGTTCTGTTGGCGTAGACATGAAAGATGGAAAAGACCACTTATAATACGATCCTATTTTATGTAGCAGTGAACATCCAGGTATTTGTATACACATGTATATGGGTATATGGTTGCAGGAACAGGGAAAACAATATGGAAGGAAACTTGAGAGTATATCATGCTGTTCATTAAGCATTTCTGGCTGTCCCCTGGGCATGTGGTATGGCTGCTTTATTATTTTGCACATCTAGTTATCCCTGCTATTTTTTGAAAAGATCCTTCTTTCCCCCATTGAATTGTCTTGGTGCCCTCGTCTCCTTTTTATTCTTGAAAATGGATTTCATCAATCTTCAGGGGAGGGCTTTGCCTACAATAACATCAAACTGTGCTGAAGAAGGGTAGTTTAGCTACTGTGACACATATTAACTATTTTAATACAGTGTACAGTGTTGTGACAATAAAGGGAGGACTCCAGCCTGAGGGAAAGAGGAGGAAGGTTATAGAGGGAAGTATCACTGAAGCTTACTTGAAAAACAAGGATTGCATGTAATGTGGGTACAAAGGCTGAGAAGCGGTTGCAGCCAGGGACCCCTGTGGCTGGATGATGTTGCCCGGCACTCTCTCTGTGCCTTCCCATCACTACTGTCTTTACCAAAAAGACCAGACATTATTCTCTTCCGTGGGGAATGTATGTGAGAGTCGGGGTGGGGGGGATACACTAAGTCTTCAGACTATCTCTATTGGGAATGGAAAAAAACAGTCTACTCAAAAAGTCAAAGACCTTGGCTGAGTCCCCTAAACTCACTGAATCTCAGTATGCATCCTTCAAAAATGGACTTTAACATCTATCTCACAGGGATTTTGTGAGGATGAACCGAAAATGTCTAGGAGCTAACTAGAGCAAGTATGTTGTAAGTGTCAGTTCTGTCTCTTCCGTGGTCCTCTAATTCCTATTCCCACATTCAATGAGGGAGAAACCTAGTCCTCTCTCTTAGAACCAAGGCTACTGTCCTTTGCTTTGAGTGGCTGACCCGGAGATGGGGAAGTCACTGTGAACCTTCATGTCACCTTGGAGATGGCAGTGGTTGGGTGTGTTTTTTTTTTTTTTTTTTTGCTTTTAGATGGGAACAGGGGATGTGTTTGGTCAGTCAGGAAGAGGTTATGGGGAGAATATAGCATATTCTTGTACTGTAGAGCATGGTTTTTATACTTTCTAAATCTGTCCTTTCCAGGAGAAACACTCATGATTTCTGGTCTGGGTTTACTTTGGAATAGAACCAACAGTGCCTGACTCAAGTTTTCTGTCACTTTGTTCACACCGCTCCTTGTTTACCACTCCTATGAGCTGCTTAAGTAATAGAATGCAAAAGAGTCACAGGGAGTGGTGTTGAAAGTTCCAACAGGCTAATGGGACTGTGACTTAGTCCTGAACTTCAGGAAAGGTGTATCCCTACCCTGTGCTAGCCTAAGAGACCTCAGGCACCTCTGAAGTCCATCACTTGTCTTCAGAATTTGACAGTTACTATACCTTTGTTATTTTCTCTGTGAGATGGATGGGTTCTTAGAACAGCATGGTCAAAGGGAGTAAGACCAGAATGAGTCTGAACCTTGTGCTGGCGTGAATTCATTATGATATGGAACAAAATTACCACGGACAGGCGCTCAGCTGGGGACTTCCCTGGTTGCTTTGTGGTTAAGAATCTGCCTTCCAGTGCAGGGGACATGCGTTCTACCCCTGGTAAGGGAACTAAGGTCCTACATGCATGAACAACTAAGCCTGTGAGCCACAACTGCTGAGCCTGATGCTCTGGAGCCCGAGTGGCATAACTAGAGCAGCCCATTTGCCACAATGAAGAACCAGTGCAGCTGAAAAACAACAGAAGCGAGCTCAGTTACTTCCCAGCTCCATTTGATTCCTCAGCAAAAGATGATCTCATTCTTCCTTTTTTTTTTCCTCCTTGACACGCACCTATGAAATATAAGACTTTATGCATAGGAAAGGATTCCCTACTAGCAAGGGGTCTATAATCTAGCTGGGAACAAGATACTTGTGAAAAGTTGAACCTCATGAGGTATCTTGACAGTGATTGCTTGGGGACATAGAATGACTCTCAACAGAGAATTTGAGAAGGCTCCACAGAAGGGCTGGCATTGGAGCTGGATGTTTCTTGATTGCCTCTTCAAACTGTCATGAAAATCAGGTGGTACTGGGATCTTGTCTTAAGGACTGAAGAACAAACATGGGCTAAGTCCCACTATTTCTAAAGATCTAATAAAGAACTTCAGCCTCTGAGTCAGAAGACCTGGGTCCAAATTTTGCTGTAAACTTACTCCATGATCTTGAGTAAGATATATAAGCTCTCAGGATCAGAATTTCTTTGTTTGCTATGAGAAATGGAATGTTTCATGCTGCTGCTGAGTCCAAGCTTGCTCTGCTCACCACATGACAGGCCAATGAATTGGAGACGAGGTGCTGAGGCAAAAAATAGGACTTTATTTGGAGAGCCAGGAGACTGAGCTAGATGCAGACTCTTGTCTCAAAATAACCATCTTGTCCGGGTCTGGATGCTAGGTTCTTTTATTGATCAGAGATGGGGGGAGGTGAGGAAACAAAGTAAAAAGACCATTAATCTTGCAAATATCTCCTAAATGGTAAACCTCAGGCAGAGAATGTGAGAATTTCTCCCTTTCTGCCAGCTATGGTGGACAGAGTCCAGAATAAAGGCACTTTTAACAGTCAGGCTGGGGGGCAGGATTCTCTGAGGGAGGCCATTATGCATGATTATGATAACAAAAGCAATGAAAAGCAGGTCAAATAAACAGTTCCAACCTGGAGTTGGAATTGATTTTTCCCTGAAACAATTTCCCACTGTACAAGTTCATTCTACAGTCTTGTGGAAAAAGGGGCAATGACTCTTCTAAGTGCTATGTCAGATGGATCTTTTTCAGAGTGTCCACTACCAACGCCAGTGTCCCAAATGTTGAGACTTGTCTTCCTTTGTTCCCCTTGAAAGTCCCTACTTTATTCCTATAGACTTGGAAATATTGAATTTCAAACCCAGGAGGCAGCATTTTAAGTTAAAGAATTGTGCTCTTCTATGTATGGGAAGATGCAAGGGTCAGGACTCATTAAAATCATTTCCTTGATGGTGTGTCAGCTATCTGGGGCCTGTGGTCCAGTATTTCTCAGGGTTCACCATAGGGAGTGGCCTCAGTCTGATGATCACCAGAAGGCAAGTATTCTCCTTCCTCAGGGCTCGCTGGCTCGTGTTGGAGGGATACAACTGCTGATTGCACTTCTCAGGTCTTCCCCTCTTGGTTAGGAATTTGACCAATATTTGGGAGACATTTCATGGTCAACTTTTATCCTATGGTGCTGGAAGACTCATCCCAGTTCAGGCAAAAAATCTTGACATGTCATTCCAGTTGCGAAATTTTGGACCAGGCCCCATCAATAGTTCTCTGGATTCTCTCTAATTATAATCCAGAAGACATTTTCCCTTGTTGCTTCTTCCCATACCTAGAATCACACTATTACAATTATTTTATGTTATAAATATGACCTATTTTCTCAAGACGCTTAGCCACAGAAGTTTTGTTGGAGGCCTGATTACACTTTGATTACTGTTAGAAACAACAGTCTTACACATTAGACAGGACCTAAGTAATACAGCTAGTAACAGTGACAGTGGCATGGGACACAGGGAGACACAGGGCACACCAAAGAACAAATTCGAACCATGGTCAGCATAACCAGTTGTAATCCAGTTGCAATACTTGAGCAACCGAAGAAGCCTTAACTGATTTAATGAGCTGTCTGCAGTTTCATTGTACTGGCCACACACTTTTGCATGGCTTAGTCTTTGAGACAAGCATATGTTACTGGCAGGATCAACCAGGTACAGATGGGGAAAAAACCGTAAATGTTTCACTTCTGCTCACAAAAGGTAAAATTTACCAAGTTGCTGTTGAGTCATAATTAGTTTAAGGAGAAGATTTTTCTTATACCTAGAAAACATAGATTTGAACCAGTAATTTTTAGATGGAAACCCCAAAGATTATGACCCTATTTACCAGGTCCCTCAGTCCTAGGTAACTAATCCTTTTTGTTAACAGCTTTATGCAGCCAGCAGGTTTCGCATTAGAATTCTTCAATTTCTTACTCAGTTCAGCACTATGGTCAGAAAGTCAGAAACTTGTATTTATCCAAAAGTCCTTTTTATAAATCTTGAAGGGGAGGTGTTTTTGCAAAGGCATCACAGTGAAACCATAACTGTCTATAATAACAAAAGACTTAAGAACTCATGTTTAAGCCTGATGACAGTGCAGTTGACAAAGCAACCCAGTTACTGTTGTGACATGCAACTATTTCAGATAATAACTAGAATTATGATTGATAATATATTACCAGGACATATCAGAATTCCACATAGTACGTAGAATCCCTGTACCATTTACCACACTATATAACCTAAGAAGATGTACTACTCATTTGACGATACTTCCAATGTAATTTAATATCCTAAGTGAACCTAATTAGTTTAATGTCTCCCTTTGGGGTGTTTCAGGGGCTCTTTGAAGCATCCCAAAGTTAGCTAGAGGTCAAAAGAACTTTATTATAACTTGATTGGGGAAGTTTTGTCAAAAGAAACTTTAAAAGATTTAAAACACAATAGGGTCATAGGTCATTGTGAAACAATAGTTATTTACTTAGCCAAAGTAACAAAGATTTCAAAGGCAAATACAGAGCAGATCATGTAAAAGTAAAGAACTTAAAATTTATTGTAAACGTAGTTCAGCAGCATCAGAAATCTTGTACCATGTGTGCAAGATTCTTTCCTCACTGTCACTTTCCACAAATCTTTCTGTAGCCATCATTTATTTTGCTCATCATTAGAGGTAACTTAGTCACCTCTAAGTCAGACTTACTTCCTTTTTCCTTAATAAAATGTAATTCCATTCTACATGCCTTCTTTACTGAAAACACACATCCTACTTTCCTTCAGCAACCGTGAGCTGACCTCTGTATTAGCATTCTGTAGATTGGTGAGCATAAATACCAGTGATAATTTCTAAAAGTATTTGCTTTCTTAGAGAACATCTCAGGATGGTACCAAACATTCATTAATAGTCAAAAGGTATCTTTAGTTTCTCTGTAAAAGGAAGCCAGTGTTCAGTAGTTAATGTTTCAGTATCTTACTTATTTTACTTGGGAGTGACCTAGCTGTTCAATAAACTTCCACCACCACATACAAACGCACAAACAGAGAGGCCTCACTTCTTATTTCAAGATTTCAGCCCTGCGTCAGGTACGGCAATGTAAAACCTAGCGTTTTACAAAAGAGGTTGTATTAAAATTGGGTTACTGCCACATGGAACAAGTCAAGCTCACCTGGTTAGACAGCTGAATATTTGCAGGAAGAGAATTTAGGATTTCTAAGTACCTTGGACAAGCCAACTTCTAAATTACTTTACCCTCTCTAAAACTGGCATTTTAAAAGACAACAGAGAGGAGGGTTCCTGAGAATACCAGAAGGGATATTTACATCTCAAAGATACAGGCAGGTTTCTCCCAGGATGACTAGGTTTCCTCTTTGTTTAATACCAAAGGGGAAAGAGGTGAAGGTAGAGGAAAGACAGGCTGAATAGCCTGCCTTATGGTACTGCTAGGAAAGTGGTGGCCAGGGGAGTGGGCTCAGTGCTTTGCTTGAACCAGTATGTATCAGACGGCACATGGAAATCTTGCTGTGGGGGAAGACGCCCTGCCTGGTAGCCTGGTCTGTTCTGTGACCCCCTTGTCCTGTCATGGGAGCCTTCAAGTGGCAGGTGCCCTAATGGCTTTTAAGGCCTGACCTATGCCCACACAGTCTTAATTGTCCTATTGCTCAGCTTAAAGGAGAAAGAGGAGAGGAGAGTCCTCACCCAACGGGTGGCAGCTACTGGGACACAGTGGGCTGTGGGAGCTTCAGAACATGCCAGAGAGTAAGCCTGGCCCAGACTTCCTCAGTTGCTTCCATGGTCACTTGTCTGTTTGCAGAGGGTTTGAGGAGAAAGAAATGAGAAGCGTGGTGGGTGGAGGTGGGGGTAGGGGGTGGGGAGGGAAGGGGCAACCTTAAAAGAAGTTCTTCTCATTTAAGCTCCAGCAGTTAGTACTAGATGTCTGTGCGTTGCCGGAATAACCAGAATAAACCAAAACATAGCCAGCCAGAAAGCCACAGTAATGTGACTTCCCAGTCCCATTAGACCTGTGGCCTTTGTCCAAAATGCCTTGTAAAGGGAGTTTTTCTTCACAGGCAGAGCTCCCCAACCTGGAGCTGAAGCTCTCCACTGTCAGATTACCTTGGGCTCCTATAGGGGAAATCAGAACTGAGAAATGGAATATTCCCTGCCATATCGTAAACAAGGATTTCACAATCATCAGTGAATCTGGTTCTCCAGCGTAAGCTTCTGAGCCCTCAGGGCATTCAGGAAGTAGGAGAATACCTGTGTGATCTCATAACCATCAGCGGCAGCCACTCCCTAAGGTAAGCATGGAGGAACTCAGGATGTGAAAACACGGGACACTGGCTCCAGATAGCTGCCATGTATATGAAAAGAATGAGTTCAGTGAGCCTAGGCTCTTACATCTTCCCATACATAGAAAAGCACTAAATACCTTAACTTGGGATATCTGGTTTTCTTTAATTCACAGAATACTTTTGATGTTCAGGCCACCTCCCTTTTGTTGCAAGCTTCTATTTAACCTGGCTTCTCCACTCCTTGGAGCAGTTCTCTTGAGGGTCACGTGAGATGCTGTTTCCCGGGCTTGAAGTCCTAAAAATTCCCACTGAATAAAACATAACTCTCAGCTTTCAGGTTGTGACTATTTTTTTAAGTCAACAGAAGGGGATACCTCATGACTGAGGGAGCCCCTTGGATCATTATCAGTGTTTCTCTCTTTTGTAAAATGCTTCTGACTGTGAGACTGTATAATTGTGAGCCTTTCAGGGGCCATTGCTCTTCTGATATTAATGTATCTAATATATGCCCCAAAGAGTTTTGCTTTGGGATAGATGAAATATTTCCCATTTTTATAAGTTTGATAGCACCAAAACACAGAAGAAGTAGGCAAATTCATACATAAATGACACAAAGTCCAGCACTGATGCACAGATGAACCAATTTCCAACTCAGGTAAATAAATTTACCCTGCAAAACAAATAAACAAATTCCAAATAGGCTGCCTATCCTAGTTCCCCAAAGAACTGATTCCAATTGAATTGGTTCCCGACTCAAATAAACCTTACCCTACAAAACAAATGGACTAATTCCAACTAGGGTAGGCTTACACCTCACAAGAAATAGTCCCCAGTGAACCAGTTCCAACTCTGGAACAGTCCAAGAACAATTCCCCTCTCCAACAGGGTGGAAGGAATAGGTGAAATTCTTAGTCACTCAATTGTGTCTGACTTTTTGTAACTCCATAAACTGTAGCCCACCAGGCTCCTTTGTCCATGGGATTCTCCAGGCAAGATGAGTAGAGTGGGTTGCCATTTCCTTCTCCAGGAGATATTCCCTGAGCACAGAGGAAACTACTTGACCTTTGTTACAAAACTCCTATATACCCCAGCTCCTCCCTCGCAGTTTCTCAGAGCCATCTGAAATGCTGTCTCCTGGCCTGTGGTCCTCATTTTGTCCCAAATAAAACTTAACTTGAAACTCCCACATTGTGTGTGTGTGTGTTTCAACAGTTAAATGGATATAGTTTGGAAGAGGTAATTTCCACCGCCCTTCCTAGTTCTAAAATCCCTTTGTGAAACAAAAAAATGAAAAGGAACTGTAACTGAGAAGGACCCTATGGGACCTTTCCCCATATCCTCTGCTTTAGCTTCTTTATGAATTCACTGGAAGGACTGATGTTGAAGCTGAAGCTGAAATACTTTGGCCATCTGATGCAAAGAACAGACTCATTGGAAAAGACCCTGATGCTGGGAGAGATGGAAGGCAGGAGGAGAAGGGGATGACAGAGGATGAGATGGTTGGATGGCATCACCAACCATGGACATGAGTTTGAGCAAGCTCCGGGAGTTGGTGATGGACAGGGAAGCCTGGCATGCTTCCTGGGGTCGCAAAGAGTCAGACACGACTGAGACACTGAACTGAAGTACCCAGATAACAGTATTTGACGCACATTTCCTGAGTTGTTTCGCAGATGTAAAAACCTCCCCTTCTCCAACAAGTGGAAGATGTTAACTGCTTGATGACCATGAGCATATAGCCACAGACCTCCTGGAGCCTAAGGACTGACAAGGTTAACCCTTGTGACATCACCCTATAGCCTCACCATCAGCCAGTCAGAGAATTGTGCACCTTTACTCTGCAACTCCCACCCCCATGCACCCAACCTGCCCTTTAAAGATGCTTTGCTGAAACCCTTCAGGGAACTTAGGCTTTTTAGGAAGTGAGCCACCTCATCTCCTTACGTGGTCTAGCAATAAACCTTTCTCTGATCCAGACTCTGACATTTCATTTTGTTTGGCCTCACAGTGCTTTGGGCACAAAGAACTTACGTTAACAGAATTTGAGCAGGTTGAGTCATGGTGAAGGAGGATGAAAGTCAGTTTATGGATGTCAACAACAGAGGGCCAGTTGCCAGTTGCCACTTCAACATACTTAGAGTAAAAGGGGGATAGCTGGACTTGAAAGATGGGTCATTTTTCAAGCAACAAGTGAAAAAAAGTTTAATGTATTTCCCTACCCCACTTTCAGTGAGGTTGTCCAGAACTTCCTCAGTGAACAAGATGGCTGCCCTGCCTCCGGCTTCACTAGTGGCCCTTCTTGCTCTGGCAAGCTATTCCTCCCATTTCCCATACTTAAACACTTAGCTTCCCTCAAACTTGAGTTCAGCCAACTCCAGATAAACCTGTTCTCACTCTAGTAACACTGAGAAGTGGAATGTTTCCTGCCATGTCAGCTGCAAAGGATGTCCCAGCCATTGGTGATCACAGCCCTCCAAGGTGAGCTGGTGAACCCAGAGGAAACTCAGGAAGGAGGGCCAACCAGGAGCTCCCAGAATGAGAAGGAGCTCAGAGAAGGAATGGGGGCTGGCTGAGTCAGAGATGTTTCCAAGAAAGAAAAAATCAAACTGGCTACTTGTTTGATGTTGATTAACTCTACTGAGATTTTACCATCTTGTCAAAGGTTAGGCTACAAGTACCAGGTTGATCAAAAAGTTCACTCAGTTTTTTCCATGTTACAGAAAAACACGAATGAACTTTTTGGCCAGCTTAATCGTAATTCGTACTCAAAACCTAAGCATTTGAAGAAGATGCAGCAATGACTAACTCCAGTGGGCAGAGAAAAGGTATACAAGAAAGGAGGTGTAGAAAAATCTTGGTTTATCACATGGCTGAATTGTGAATATTTACATAGGCATGAAAATGTAAACTCTAAATATTACTATATCAGAAAATATTAGAATACAACTATATAGAGACCATGCAAGAAAGGGAAGCAAATGTGAGGCAGAATTATGAAGGTTTAAGAGTGCTAAAACCTCATCCTTTCTATGACTGATTCATGTTGAAGTTTGACAGAAAACAACAAAATTGTGTAAAGCAATTATCCTTCAATTAAAAAAGAATTTAAAAAAAACCTCATCCTTCGAGGTAGGATGTCAGCAGATATTATCTAGAATGGTGGATGAAAAAAAAAGAGCCAATATTTGCATGTTATTTGGGAATATGATAGTAAATATAAGAAAAACATAGCAAAAAGCATTGAAAGTGGAGGCTTCAAGAGAGGTAGCTTAGTACTGACTCTGTAAAAACCTTGTAGAACTTAACAGATTTTTGTATATGTGTGTGCATGCTCAGTCATATCCAACTCTGTGACCCCATGGACTGTAGCCCACCACACTCCTCTGTCCATGGAATTTTCCAGGCAAAAATACTGGTGTGGGTTGCCACTTCCTTCTCCAGGGAATCTTCCCGACCCAAGGATTAATCCACATCTCTTGTGCCTCTTGCATTGGCAGGCAGATTCTTTAAAACTATAAATTTGTATGGCCTTCTCTTTTTTTTATCCTCATGTTCTGATATTTCATGGTGTTATAAGTTGATGTTGGGCTTTTTTTGTTTGGTTTGGTCATTGTTCTAGGTACTTTAAAGACCTTTTCAATCTAAAAATCATACTCTTCAGTTGTGGGTGGTTTTCTTCTGTTATATAATTCCTCTTATTCTTTTATATTAATCATTTAAATGTTGGATCTCTTGAATACGAATTCTAATTTTCCTATCTTTTGTATTTTATTTGTTTTGACCTAAGTGGGGAATTTAAAAAAATGGTAGCTTCAAGAGGAGTGAGACAGAAAGCTATTGGAATAAAATGAAGCAGCCTTTGCCAAACTCCACCAAATTCAGTGTTTTTCAAGTTGTAGCCCTGTGACCACTTGCATTCAGATTACCTGCAGTGCCCAGTTTATAATTCAGATTCATAGATCCATCCCAGACCTAAATAATCAGCATTTCTGAGGGCCAGACTTGGAACCTATGATTTCAAAAAGTTCCTTAGCTCCACTGTCTTATTTATTGCTTTTTAGTTAACCAAACAGCAAAAAGTAAATAAAATGGAAAACAACAACAGATGTAGAAAACAGAGTCAATGACCCATAAAACACACTGTGGCAGACACTGCTATTTGCTTTTCCAGAGATCCTTTGTTCCTTATTCACAAGATCCTTATTTTGCTGTATCGGCAACACTTCCAACTAAAACACTAGATTTTCTCAGGCTCATTACAGTTTGGGGTGGTTGTATGGTGTAAGTTTTATAACAGTGAGATGTAAGAGGTCTACTGGGTGGAGCTTCCTGGGAAGATCTTAATGTTACAGTAAGTCCCCTACATATGAACAAGTTCTGTTCTGAGTCTGTTTTGTTTTTTGTTTTTTTGGCTGTGTTGGGTCTTCATTGCTGTGTTCAGGCTTTTCTCTAGCTGTGGCAAGCAGGGGCTACCCTCTAGCTGTGGTTTGCAGACTTCTTGTTGCGGAGCATGGCTCAAGGGCTCCAGAGCGCTGGTTCAGTAGTTGTGGCTCGTGGGCTTAGTTGCTCCATGGCATGTGGGATCTTGCCATATCAGGCATCAAACAAGTATCTTGCTGGGCAGATTCTTAACCACTGGATCACCAGGGAAGCCCCGAGAATGTGTTTGTACGTCCAGTTTGTTTGTAAATCCAACAAAGTTAGCCTAGGTACCCAGTACAATTGGCTGTATAGTACTGTACTGTAATAGGTTTATAATACTTTTCACACAAATAATGTATAAAAAACATACACAAAAATAATGAAAATATTTTTAATCCTATAGTACAGTACCTTGTAGTGGGTACTGCTCTGGAAGTTAGTATGAACTCCAGGAGTTGGTGATGGACGTGGAAGCCTGGCATGCTGTAGTCCATGGAGTCACAGAGAGTCAGACACAGCTGAGGGACTGAACTGAACTGAGCAGTACCTTGAAATGTACAGTAGTACAGTACAACAGGAGGCACACAGGGGCTGGTATTGCATGAACAGGCAAGAAGAGTTATTGACTGGAGGAAGGAGAGGACGGGGGAGATGGTTGAGCTGAAGGATCGTCAGCAACAGGAGACAGAGGGCAGGCTGCAGTTTTCCTCAAGCTGATGGTGATGGAATTCATGTTTACATCTTTGAAAGTTCATAATTTGAAGGTTCATATACAAGAGACCTATTATATTATAAAAAAGGGACAGACTCAAGTGGTACATGCCTTCTGCCCTTCTTTCTATTAAGCACAGAAGAGCTGCCTGTCCTCAAGTGAGGATCGAATGAACATAGTCTAGCTCTGAACTGTGCACCTCCAGACATCTGGTGCTGAGAAGAACAAACTCCTTACTAACTGAGCCCCCATAGCCGGTCTTCTGTGACTTGTAGCTACAGGAAGTCCTCATGACATCTCATACTTATTCAAAAGTGTGTTTGATATACTGTATATTGAACACATTTTTTTTGAGGGCTTTCAGCAGTGTGCTAGGAATAACACAATAGGCCCGATAAATAAGATTCTTTCCCTCATGTAGTGTGGAATACAGTTAGAGTAGAAGAATCTACAGGTATCTGAGTCCAGGATTCAGAGGGGCTATGGTTTGCTGTCACAGACCCTAAAGCAACAGAGTCAGTGGAAATAAACCACTCAATTTATGTAGGTAGGAAATCTTCAGCAGACCACAGGTCAGAAACAGCAACTGTCTGGATACTGGGAGACCTAGGTTTTCTCTGTAATTCGTTAGCAACGTACATTTGGGGAAGCTTCACGTGGTGTTTGTTTAATTTCCCCTGAATCCACTTTTCTTCTTTGAAAACAAGAAGATTGGTCTTAATAATCTTTAAGGCTATTCTTAGCCCTAAAATATTTTGTGATCACATTGAACAAAGATGGCCATGAAATATACCAAAAGAGTGTTTCTATATTTAGACTCTAAGAGTTCAAGTCAGAATATATTAAACAAATCACAAACCACTCCCCAATCTAAATTAAACAAACTAAGCAACAAAGAACACGTGACAAGGAGTTGTGGTGTCATAGAGGGATTTCTTGTTTGAGATCTGGCTCTGTCACATAGACCTGGGACAGAAACTGTCTCTAAGTCTCAGTTTCCTCATTTATGAAATAGGGCTGTAACTCTGACTTCCCTGGTGACTCAGCAGTAAAGAAACTGCCTGCCAATGGAGGAGATGTGGGTTCAATCCCTGGGTGGGGAAGATCCCCTGGAGAGGAAATGGCAACCTGCTCCAGTATTCTTGCCTGGGAAATCCCATGGATAGAGGAGCCTGGCGGGCTACAGTCCGTGGGGTCACAAAAGAGTTGGACACTAGTGACTAAACACCAACAACAACACTCTGACCTCACGATGCTGCTTATTAAGGAAAGTGCACAGTACTCTGTAAAACCCTATTATGATTTGATACCAGGAAGAGACCTGGATGGCTTAGACATCTAAATCCTGCCAGGGGGATACATGAGTGTACTTTGATGTTTGCCATTTAACCACACAAGGTGGATAGATCTTTCTAGTCTCCTTCCTTCTGTCATGGACCTTAAGACCCATTTTATTTTTATGTAGGTGAACAGACAAGAGAAACAAAAACAGCTAAAATTGAAATCATCTCTGTTTCTAACCCCAGGGGAGAGGGCTGGCTGGTTAAAAGGGAAGCTGGGTTCAAACAAAATGTGGGAATTACATCACTTATCTTTGGCTAATAATTGTCCATATTCAATATTGTATTGTGAATAACCTAGTTTTTGCTGTAAAACCTGTCTATAGAAACAAGTGTAGACTGGATATTTGTCTACAGATTTAGCCATTAACTGATGACACAGTAGTGACTTCTTTCTCTTACAATCATAAACAGGTTTGCAATAACAGGAACTTTGGCTCCGGGAGTGGCTCTATGTACAGGAATATTGCCTTTATCCATTTTCAATGAGCAGATGCATTTGAGGGGAAGAGATAATCTTTTGATTACAGGCTACATAGGTAACATCTGTACTTTGACCAACTGAGCATGGCAGCCAATGTTACCTTGAAGGTGGCGGTGAGATAAGAAAGCGGAAGCTTTTCTTTCTGTTTATCCCCCTTTTCCCTCAGCCCTGGCCAAATCCCAACAGTTTTGAAATGCCCTGTTCTAAGATTAGGGAAGACACATTACCAAGGATATATTGGAGGTAGACTTTAAATAAAGTTACTGATGAGAATCAATAACTTCACCTAGCCCAACAGAACCAACGTCCCACAGTCGGGGCAGGGAGGAGCCCCTAGAATGTAAGGAAAATTTCAGAGTGTGAGATAAGCAAATCAGGGTGATTCTGTTTCCACTGTGCATGGAAGAAGTGAGAGGAAATCAAGAAAATCGAATGCCTCCTGTAGTACCAGAACAGATAATGCCTAACCAGAAACCACATCTTTTCCTCAGCCCATGTCAGGTGCCCTCCCCTTGTAAAATTAAGGGGCCATATTCAACAGAGCCCTCATATTAATCCCACATCTTTTCCAGAGACTCTGGAACAGAGGGTAACTACATCATATCAAGTAGATAAGCTCTCAGTCATGAAAAGCAGGTGTTGGCCCCATAGCTCACAGTGTAGTTTTTTTCTCCCCAACGGTATTCAACGAGGAGCAAAACCCAGATTGTATTGAATGTGTTGCACATCGACTTAAAAACAGGACACATCTCCTTTAACCATAAGCTGTATTCCTTATTACAGTGAATGTAAAAGTACAGGTGAAATCCATTGGTCACTTTCTGAGCCGAGCAGAGCCATGGGTGGAGCGACCGTGCCAAGGGTCAGGGATGCGAGGAAAACAGCAGTCGCAGAGGGCCGTGGTGGAAGAGAACGTGAAGGAAAGGGTCATTCCCGCTACGTTTAGACAGGCGCCTGGCTAAAATTTTAAAGTGATTTATTTCAGAAAGTGACGGGTTTCCACGTTGCCGCAGCACGAACCCTTCTCACGTCTAAGGTTAGCTCCTGTCTCCAGGGGCTCTCCCTCTGGACCCAGACAGGAACACCTAAAACCTCTCCAAGCACTGCTAACCTTCACCCTCTGCCCGTCACATCTCTCAGCCCACTAGCCTCTTCATGGAAGCTAAATAATTGCTCAGGGGCCAGTACCTGTCGATCGCCTCTTGCCGTTAACCTCCAGGGTTCCTGGCCAAAGGGAGTGTGGTCGGCGGCCTCGTGGGGGTGGCCCTGCGGCGTGAGTGTCGCGGTGGATGCCCCGTGAGCCCTGGACGCAACACAGCTCTGGTCTCCAGGCGGGACGCCAGCCGTTCCCGCGGGTGTTTCCGCTCCTGGGGCGGAACGGAGGCTGGGGCTTCGCACTTGGAAGCGACACGGTCGCCCTGCCAGGCTGGAGACGCAGCAATATTCACCCCGGGGCAGCCCACGATCGGACACGATCGGGGCTAGGGGGAAGCCTCCCGGTGCGCCATCCGCCAGCCCCGAGGGGGCCCCGGGTCAGCTTCCCATCCCGGGGCCTCCAGCGCCTCCCTGCCCTCTCGAGTCGCACCGCCTGCCCTGACCGAGCCCCCTTCCTTGGCCGCGCTGCTAGCCCTTCGCCCGCAGCCAGCGTCTCACCTGCGCGGAGCGCCTCCGGGCCGTCGGTCCGTTGCCTTGTTGGGCGCAGAGTGCAGCCGCCGCCACCCAGCAGGTTTGACGGCCCCTCCCTCTCAGCCAGGCCGCCACCAACCGGCCTTTCCCGTCCCTGATGCACTTCCCGCGAGTGCCTGGGAGCTGGGCCTCCCGTCTCAAAGACCACGCTGGTCTCCACGCCCCTGACCTTCCCGCCTGGTTTCCCCCTAACTCCGGACACTCCCTAAGGCGTGTGCTCCCACAGGGGCCGGGCCGGTCACCTATGGCTGACTGTGACTAACCTTGACCTCCTATGATGCAAAGCAATTAGAGAGCCTGGGAGGCGACAGCGCAGGCTGGTGCAAGGAAGACTGTTTACCAAGTCAAGCAAAGAGGGTGAACAAGCCAGCAAACTAGTGAGGGAGCACCCTCCACAGGCTCCACTGCGCTACCCTGGACCAGTTTTCTGGCTGAAGCTTGGTGTTATATTCATTCATTCACTCCACAATTCTGCCAACAAATCTGCCTACTAGGTAGATGCAGTTCTATGTTCTGGAGACCCTGCTGCAGAGGAGTACAAGTCCCAGCCTTTGAAGGAGCTGCTCCCAGGAGGGAATGCACGTCTGTCTGGGTAGTGTCTTGTGGTCTCTATGCCCTCATCTCTAAGGATTGGCCTGTTGCATTTATTCCCACCCCATCTGTTGCCCATCCCCTGTGGAAGTTAAAATAATGCAAGAGCCATAGCTACATTTCAGACTTACCAATCAGAACCTGGGAGAGAAGTGTGGACAGATGCTCCTGGTAAAAGCTTCTCAGGGGCCACAGGAAGTCAGGGCTGAGCCCTGAGACTCCACATGCCTTCCAGCTCACTTCATTGTTGCAGGCACTGGAAACCAGGAAAGATTCACAGAAGAGATGCTGTATTTGGGTTCTGGAGTGAGACAAAGGGTATACTCTGGGTTTGCCAGGTGGCTCAGTGGTAAAGAACCTGCCTGCCAATGTAGGAGACGTGGCTTCGATCCAGGGGTTGGGAAGATCCCCTGGAGAAGGAAATGGCAACACACTCCAGTATTCTTGCCTGGGAAATCCCATGGACAGAGGATCCTGGGGGGCTACAGTCCATGGGGTCACAAAGAGTTGGACATGACTGAACGACTAAAAGGGTGTACTCTAGCAGGATGGAAAGGGGAAAGGATCCCAAGCGCAACTTCTTTTGATCACATAGCTTTTCTCCGAAGTCAAAGGAAGGACTTTTGTGCATAAGGCATAAACCTGACCAAAATTTTCCTCTATAAACAGATGATGCCAGAGGCAGTGCTATTAGGAGACGATGCCAGAGGCAGTGGTGTCAGTTAAGAGGCTAATGGAGCCACATACTTAAGATGGACAGTGTGCCAGAGCCAGGGGTTGGAGAGCACCTCTTCAATTTCCCATCAACGTGGGAATTCATTTAACATTAGAGCTCATCCTGACGCTTGCTCACACCCATTGTTTGTGAAATGAGTGGTAAGGTGGAGTCCAGTTACCCTGGGAAACTCGGTCCCTCTCTCTAGATCTCTGCTGTGATCAGGCTTTTACTTCAGTAATGGTTTCTTTTCCTCTAAGGCTATGTTGATGAAACAAATATGCGATGTCTTAGCTGTAGTCACAGTGGGGTAGAGATGCTTCTTAACATTGAAAACCTGGAACTAAGAAAATGACCTCTGCCTCAAACGATAATATCCAGGTGCCAGGACAAACCAGTTTTTACAGAACAAGTTTGACCGACTTTAACTTCATCTGTTGAAATAGTGTAAATCAAATAGCTTTAATCAGTTAACAGAATATAAATTGCTAATAAATCAACAACTATAAATTAATATAAGAGCAGCTAACAATTATTATAAAACTCTTTTAATATAAAAATGGAACAGTTTAGGGGATTCCCTGGCAGTCCAGGGGTTAAGAATTCACTTTCAGTGTAGTGGGTGAGGGTTCAACCCCTGGTCAGGGAGTTAAAACCCCATATGCCTTGAGGTAAAAAAATTGAAAAGAAAACAGAAGCAATAGCTCTATAATAATCTAGAGAGGTGGGAGGGGGGAGGGAAGTGGGAGGGAGGTTTAAGAGGGAGGGAACATATGTGTGCCTATGGCTGGTTTATGTTGATATATGGCAGACCATCACCATATTGTAATTATCCTCCAATTAAAAATAAAACTAAAAAAAGAAAAAACCTAACAGCAATGAAAAAAACAAGCAATATTCCATAAATTCAAATTTTAAAATGGTCTACATCAAAAAAAATGGAACAAATTAGCATTTAGAAACAGATCAATTGTAGGTTTGCCTAAATAAACACGAGGGCATTTTAATTCAGTGGGAAATGGTTTATTTTATAAATATTGCTGACATAATTGACTGTTATATCAGTAATAACTATTGGACGTTTTTGTTACCTGAAGCCAAATGCATACCTAACTAATGTAGAACACCTTCTTTCCTGCTTGATACTCTGAGCAAACAAAAATGTAAAATGTATTAAATAGGGACTTTCCTGGTGGCCCAGTGGTTAAGAATCTGCCTTCTGATGCTGGGGACTTGGTTCCACCTCTGGTTGGGGAACTAAGCTTCCACATGCCACGGGGCAACTAAGCCTGAGTGCCCCAACAAAAGGTCCTCTGCGTGGGAGCTAAGACACCACACAGCCCAATGTAAATATTTTTTAAATGAATTACATAAAGATCTAAATATACCATTTACCAATAATCACAGTTTGGAGACTCTGCATAGAATCAACACATCATCAGAATCTTAAGGGCTCCCAGGTGGCACAGTGGCAAAGAATCTACCTGTCAAGGCAGGAGATGCAAGAAACACAGGTTCAATCCCTGGGCTGGGAGGATCCCCTGGAATAGGAAATGGCAACCCACTCCAGTATTCTTGCCTGGAAAATTCCAAGGACAGGGAAGCCTGGTGGGCTACAGTCCATGTGGTCACAAAGTCAGACATGATTGGGTGACTGGGCACACACACACACACACACACACACGTGTATAGCATAAAAAAAAAAACCTTAGAGATTCTGACTGCAGAATTATTTAATGTAGCAAATGTTTCTCAATATGGGAGTAGTTAAATATGGTGTAACACGCCCTTTCTATGATACGTTGTTGTTGTTAAGTCGCTCAGGCACGTCCAACTGTTTGCGACCCCATGGACTGCAGCGCGCCAGGCTTCCCTGTCCACCATTTCCCAGAGTTTGCTCAAACTCATGTGCACTGACTCAGTGATGCCATCCAACAATCTTGTCGTCTATCTTCCCTTCTCTTCCGCCTTCAATCTTTCCCAGTATCAGAGTCTTTTCCAATGAGTCGGCTCTTCGAATCAGGTGGCCAAAGTCTTGGAGGTTCAGCTTCAACATATGTCTTTCCAGTGAATGTTCAGGAGTGATTTTCTTTAAGATTGACTGGTTTGATCTCCTTGCAGTCCAAGGGACTGTTAAGAATCTTCTCCAGGACCACAGTTTGAAAGCATCAATTTTTTATCACTCATTGTTTTTTTATGGTCCAACTCTCACATCTGTTTCCGTACATGACTACTGGAAAAACCATAGCTTTGACTACATGGACCTTTGTCAGTAAAGTAATGTCTCTGCTTTTTAATATGCTGTCTAGGTTGGTCATAGCTTTTTTTCCTAGGAGTAAGCACCTTTTAACTTCATGGCTATAGTCACTGTCCGCAGTGATTTTGGAGCCCAGGAAAATAAACTCTATCACTGTTTTCCATCTGCCATGGAGTGATAGGACCCAATGCCATGATCTTAGTTTTTTGAATGTTGAGTTTTAAGCTGTCTTTTTCATCTTCATCAGGAGGCTCTTTAGTTCTTCTTCACCTTTGGCAATTAGGGTGGTATCATCTGCATATCTGAGGTTATTGATATTTCTCCAGTCTTAATTCCAGCTTGTGCTTCATCCAGCCTGGCATTTCCCATGATGTACTCTGCATATAAGTTAAAAAAGCAGGGTGACAATGCACAGCCTTGATGCACTCCTTTCCTAATTTTGATCCAGTCTGTAGTTCCTTGTCTGATTCTAACTGTTGCTTCTTGACCTGCGTACAGGTTTCTCAGGAGGCAGGTAAAGTGATCTGGTATTCCCATCTCTTGAAGGATTTTCTACAGTTTGTTGTGATCCACACAAAGGCTTTAGTGTAATTAATGAAGCAGAAGTAGATATTTTTCTGAAATCATCTTGCTTTTTCTATGGGCCAGTGGATGTTGGCAATTTGAACTCTGGTTCCTCTGCCTTTTCTAAATCCAGCTTGAACATCTGGAAGTTCTCTCTTCACGTACTGTTGAAGACTAGCTTGAAGAATTTTGAGCATTACTTTGCTAGCATGTGAAATGGGTGCAACTGTGTGGTAGCTTGACCATTTTTTGGCATTGCCCTTCTTTTTTGGCATTAACCTTCTTTGGGGTTAGAATGAAAACTGACTTTTACCAGCTCTATGGCTACTGCTAAGTTTTCCAGTTTTGCTGGCATATTGATTGCAGCACTTTAACAGCATCATCCCTTAGGATTTGAAACAACTCAGCTGGAATTCCATCACCTCCACTAACTTTGTTCACAGTGATGCTTCCTAAGGCCCACTTGACTTCACACTCCAGAATGTCTGGCTCTGGGTGAGTGATCACACCATTGTGGTTCAAGGTCATTAAGACCTTTTTTGTATAGTTTTCTGTGTATTCTTGCCACCTCTTCTTAATATCTTCTGCTTCTGTTAGGTCCATACTATTTTTGTCCTTTATTGTGCTCCTCTTTGCATGAAATGTTCCCTTGGTATCTTGAATTTTCTTGAAGAGATCTCTAGTCTTTCCCATTCTAGTTTTCCTCCATTTCTTTGCATTGATCACTGAGGAAGGCTTTCCTATCTCTCCTTGCTGATCTTTGGAACTCTGCATTCAGATGGGTATATCTTTCCTTTTCTCCTTTGCCTTTCACTTCTCTCCTTTTCTCAGCTATTAGTAAGGGCTCCTCAGACAACCATTTTGCCTTTCACATTTCTTTTTCTTGGGGATGGTTTTGATCACCACCTCTTGTACAATGTCGTGAACCTCCATCCATAGTTCTTCAGGCACTCTATCAGATCTAATCCCTTGAATCTATTTCTCACTTCCACTGTATAATTGTAAGGGATTTGATTCAGGTCATACCTGAATGGCCTAGTGGTTTTCCCTTCTGTCTTCAATTTAAGTCTGAATTTTGCAATAAGGAGTTCATAATCTGAGTCACAGTCAAATCCAGGTCTTGTTTTTGCTGACTGTATAGAGCTTCTCCATCTTTGGCTGCAAAGAATATAATCAGTCTGATTTTGATATTGACCATCTAGTGATGTCCCTGTGTAGAGTCATCTCTTGTGTTATTGGAAGAGGGTGTTTGCTGTGACCAGTGCATTCTCTTGGCAAAAGTCTTATTTAGCCTTTGCCCTGCTTTATTTTGTTCTCCAAGGCCAAACTTGTTTGTCACTCCAGGTATCTCTTGACTTCCTAGTTTTGCATTTACACATTGTGGTAAGTGTGTACTTTGCCCACCTTGCCCCCTCTCACCAATGGTAACCATTAGTACCCTATATCAGTGAGTCTGCTTCAGAGATAAATTCATTTCATATGAATTCATTCACATATTAGATACCACATAAAATGATATCATATGGTATTTTTCATTGTTTTCCTGACTTACTTCACTTAGTAGGAGAATCTCTAGGTTCATGTTGCTGAAAACAACATTATTTTAATATTTTCTATTCTATATTTCATATATGAAAATAGAGGTGCATATTTCACGTATAAAAGTGGTAACTTTTTCTATTTGAAAGTAGAGGTGCATATTTTATATATGAAAGTGGTAGAATTTCCTTTATTTATATATGAATATAGAGCAAGCAAACAAAGTCCTGTCTACACTGATGACGTTCAGACATAACTGTGTGCTTCTACAGTGAGAACATTTACACCTGACCCTGTTCTGTGTGTACTGGGACTGGAGACCTGGGTAGAGACCTGGCCTGCCTCTGTCCTGGAAAACTCCGCGCCTGCGTCTGAATGTCAGAGCTCAGATGTCTGGGGTTTGGAGCTGAGGTGGCTTCTCTGGGCAACGTGCTCGTCTCTGGGTGAGTTCCATGGCCCTCCCAGGGGGCAGGGCTGCGGTAGGCTCTTAGTCTCTCCCCCTGCCAGGTTCACCTCCTCTGGGGCTCATGGAGCCTCCTCAGGTGGGCTTCCTGGTAGTCATTCCAATTTACCAGCACATTCGGGTTGAGTAGGGAGGCAGGTTCACCTGGTGAACTGATTCCAAGGATCAGGCGAGAAGTCAGCAGGCAGCAGGTGAGGTTGCCGCTGTGATCTCCTTCGGGTCGACTCTCCGCCCCCAAGAGGACAGAGCTGCTGCTTGACTTTCAGCCCAGCTCTCCTGTTCTCTTTACACCTCAGTGGGACAGGAAGGACAGAGCCTGCCAGAACCAAGGTAGAGTGTTCAACGTTCTCATGACAGCTGTAGAAACTGTTAATATCACATAGAACCAAAGAGAAAAGAGCAGGACTTCTCTGGGACAAGAGTGGGGAGAGGAGACGGACCCTACCCTTCTTGCTACCATCCCAGGAGCTTGCCGGAATGTAACCTTAGGGGTCCACCCAGCGGAGACCTGGTGTCCCAAGCAAGGGTCATGCGACCCCAGGTGCAGGGACTGGGGACTTGGAGACTGGACGTGTGTCCTACTGGGTCTGGGGACTGTGTGGGTCTCACCCCATCCACGTGGGTCAGGAACCTGTACCTGGAGACAGCATATCTGCTCTTTACTTGCAGCGTGTCTTGGCCCCTCTGAGATTCCCAACCTCTGAACTGAGGCTGTTGCCCTGATTAACCAATGGTGCTTTTTCTTCTCTTGTCGCTTTCATTTGAGGTCAGGACCTTTGAGTGAGTTGCCGCTCTGTGTTCTACTCAGCGGAAACCTTTGGTGGTGTCTTATTCATAGCATGACATATCATAGATCTAATCCATGGGGTCAGCAGTGTCTGGTTTCCTCTAGACTGACCTCATGTAATTTAATTTTTATTTTGTATTGTCATAAAATTGATTTTCAATGTTTTGTTCATTTTAGGTGTACGTGAACTTGATTCAGTTATACATGTGTGAAAGTCACTCAGTCGTGTCCAACTCTTTGTGACCCCATGAACTATACAGTGCATAGAATTCTCCAGGCCAGAATACTGGAGTGGATAGCTTTTTCCTTCTCCAAGGGATCCTCCCAACCCAGGGATCGAACCCAGGCCTCCCGCATTGCAGGCAGATTCTTTACCGGCTGAGCCACAAGGGAAGCCCTCAGTTATACATAGACACCTACCTATTCTTTTTCTGTTTTTTCCTCAAATAGGTCATTAGTTTATTTAGTAAAGTTCCTGGTTCTATTTACAGTAGCTCCTTTTTCATTATCAAGTTAATATATATTAGTGTCTATATTTTCATCCCAAACTCTTAATTTATCCTTCTCTTCTTTCTTTTAGTAAACATAATTTGGTTTTCTCAGGCTGTGAGTCTGTTTCTCTTTTGTACACTAGTTCATTGGTATGGTTTTATAGATTCCACCCGTATATGGAATCTTAGGATATTTGTCTTTTTCCGATTTACCTCACTTCGGTGAAATTTATCGGTTCATCCATGCTGTTGCCAGTCCAGTTATTTTGTTCTAAGGCTGAATAGTATTCCTGTGAAAAAATGAAGACAGTGTGGTCTTCATTTCTCTGCCAATGGTCATTTTGGTGGATTCTGTGTCTTGGCTATTGTAAACAGTGCTGTGGTGAACATCGAGGTACACACATCATTATTTTCTCTGGATCTAAGCCCAGGAATAGGATCATGGGATCATATGTCACCACTATGTTTAGCATTTCAAGGAACCTCCAAGCTGTTTACATCGTGGCTTCATCAGTGACATTCCCTCCAGAATGTAGGAGGATTCCACTTTCTGTACATTCTCTGAAGTATTTATTCCCTGTAGATCTCTTCGAGGATGGTGATGGGGACCAGTGTGAGGTGAAACCTTGCTGTAGTTCTGATACACAAAATTTATCCCTGACCCTTTCGTGTTTGTTTTTAAAGAAATGCTCGGCTGTGTTTGAATTCTAATGGACTTAGTTTGTGTTTAAATTACTTCTCCTGTAAAGTCTTAAAGTTTCCTACAAGGAAGATCACTTCCTTTTTTCTTCCTCTCTCTGGCTGTCTTCACTTAGAGTGTGATCCTCCAAGGACCATCCTTGTGTTGACCAATGGCACAACTGCATCACCTCAGTGGTGGCTTTTCCTGGCTGGGTAATCGCCGATGTATATCGCTATATTTTCCTGAAGCTTCAATCTGTCAGCTAAAATGTTCTTGGGACTCTGGCTCCGGTAGTGAGGGTGGTGCTGCACTCAATGTGGGGGTGCACACGTCTTTTTGAATGATGGCTTTCTCAGGATATGAGCCCAGGTGTAGGTATGTCAGGTCCTAGGCTTAGCTCCCTTGAAAGTTTTTTTTTTTTTTTCTGGTATGCAGAGGCTATGTTTTCTAGGGGGTTTTTGGCTTTGTCCGTTTCCAGCCACCATGTGGTGGGGTTCCATCACCCGCTGCCCCTCTCCCGCATTTACTGTTTGTAGACCTGTAAGGATGTCCATTCTCCATGGTGGGATTTGATGTCGTGGTGGTGTTTGACATTCCTCATTTCATAATTAGAGATGCTGAATGAACATCTTTCCTGTGGCCATTTGGTTTGGTTTTCCTCATTTTTTTTTCCGTTAGGGGTTTGAGGAATACGCCTGTTGCAGTTGGCTTGTGTGCACTTGGTTGTGTTTGGAACTCAGGTCCGCGATACCGGCCCCTGGACATTCCCTGAGGGCAGCTGTTACAAACAGGCCCACAAGCCTTGTGAGTGGAAAGGTGTCCGTCAGCCCAGGTGATCAAGTTGTAGTTACAGACGGTGTCCATTAGGCGGCAGCACTCCTTCGTTCTCAACTCTGGTCCTCCTGCAAACCAGAGCCCTAAGGAGAGTCAGCTTCCAGGGATAGGAATTTGAGTGGAATGGGTATGAGCAACACTCCAGGGCTTGTGTCTCACTACTTCTTCCCCTAAAGCTTCTCCCCTCTTCTCCAGACTCATCCCAGCCTGGGCCACAGCCCCTGCTGAGGTGCCTAGGAGGCTGCACTCTCAGGATGGAGACTTGAACTGGGGACCCCGTCACCTGGACCCCTGGTGACTAGGTGAGTTTCCCAAAGTCCTCGAAGGCAGAGGGTGTGCCCCCATCGTTTGGGCGCATGAGGGAGGGTGGCCCCAGACTGAGCAAACCAGACAGTGTGGGTGAACTCGGCTCTAAATTAAGGGCCCCCTCTCCGGTGTCACGCCCCCACCCCAGTCATGGGAGCCAAGCCTGCTCAGGTTCCAGGGACGGGGCAGCAGCCCAAGTCAGGGAGGCTGGAGGGAATGAAATAGATACTGCTGTTATTTCTTTTCGTTTTCTTTAGTCTCATGCCGGTGCTACAGAGCTGATTTGTGGTTTTCAGCTTGTCTTGAGTGTACAGACGCTTGATTTATCTTCTCTGGGTTCTTATTCCATAGAGGTGATTGCAGAAGGTAGAGAAAAAATTCCCTGGGCTGATCATCAGATCCTTGTGCAGTATCTATCAGAGATACTGATTTTATGTGAGTGTCAAAGGAAGGAGGAATGAATTCTTGTATATTATCTATACATATACAAATTTTGGTGTATATGTTGGAGTAATGGATTTCTTTGTGTATGTTAATCCCAATCTCCTGCATATCATACTGGGCTTTTACTTTTTTTTTTTTTTTTAATAATTCTTTGTGTTTGATTTTTCAGAGGCTCCTTTTATGTTGTAAATTAGTTCCTTTTTTTTAAAATCTCATTTTAATTTTGCCGGGAATGTTCTTTATCTGCTAGTTTCTTTCTTTATCTAGTGGATTTCATTTAGCACGTGATCCTTCAAGGTCCAGCCTTGTAGAGAAGAGTGGAAAATACCATAATTTCAGTGACACTCTTTATGGCTAAGTAATAGTCCACTGTTTATATGTACCACATCTTGTTTAAGCTTTAGCTGTGGGTGGAAATTTTGTCATTCCCTGCCTAGCCTGTTGGCAGTTGTGCTACAGTGAACAGCAGGGTGCATGTCTTTCTATGAATGATGGTTTTCTCAGGATATAGAACTGCTCATGTTGTACCTTGAAGCTTCCAGGCATATGCTCACTTTGTGTACAAATATGAGGCCTCTAGGTAGAGGTTCAGCTCGTTTATAACTATGAGGCCTATAGGTAGACTCTCAGCTCGTGGGTAACAATGATGCTTTCTTCAGACTGTCAGCTCAGGTAAAAGTTTGAGGCCTCTAGGCACACCCTCAGATCATCTGTCCAGTGCGGCCTCTAGGCAGAATTTCAGCTCGTGTATTACTATGAGGCCACTAGGCATATCCTCAGCTCGTGTATAAATACGAGGCCACAAAGAAGAGGCTAAGATGGTGGATAACTAGGAGACCTCCAGGCAGAAGCTCAGCTTGTATACAACTATGAGGACCCAGGCTGGCGCTCAGCTCCTGTATAACCATGAGGCCTCTGTGGAGACGCCCGGCTCCTGTATAACCACGAGGCCTCCGTGAAGACTCTCGGCTCCTGTATAACCAAGAGGCCTCTGTGAAGACACTCGGCTCCTGTATAACCAAGAGGCCTCTCTGAAGACGCCCGGCTCCTGTATAACCATGAGGCCTCTGGGCAGACACTCAGCTGGTGTATAACTCAGAGGTGTCCAACAGGTGCTCAGCTTGAGTATAGCTGTGAGTTCTCTAGGCAGAAGCTCAGCTCCTGTGTTCCTGTGAGGCCTCCGGGCAGACGTTCAGCACGTGTACAGCCATCAGGCCTCTAGTAGAGGCTTAGCCTGTATATGACTGTGAGGCCTCTGGCAGATGCTCAGCTTCTGTTTTCCAATGAGGCTTCTAGGTAGACGCTTAACTCCTGTGGGCCCATGAGGCCTCTAGGCAGATCTCAGCTCCTGTGGGTCTATGAGGTCTTTAGCCAGGATGCTCAGCTTGTGTCTATCTAGGACCTCAAGGCAGATGCCCAGCTTGTGTATAACTCTGAGGCCTCTAGGCAGAAGCTCAGCTCCTCTTTCCTGTGGGGCCTCTAGAAAGACACTCAGCTCTTGTCTTCCTATGAGGCCTCCAGCCAGATGCTTAGCTTTCGTAGGCCAACAGACCTCTAGGCAGATGCTCAATTCCTGTGGGGCTGTGAGTCCTCTAGGCAGACACTCAGCTCCTGTGGCCATAGAGGCCTCTAGGCAGATGCTCAACTCCTGTTTTCCTATGAGGCTTCTAGACAGAAGCTCAGCTTGTGTCTGTCTAGAGACCTCAAGGCAGACACACAGCTTGAGTATAACATGAGTCCTCTAGGCAGATGCTCAGACCCTGTGAGCCTCAGAGGCCTCTAGAGGGACTCTCAGCTCCTGTTTCCTGTGAAGACTCTAGGCTGATGCTCAGCTCCTGTGCACCTATGAGGCCTTTAGCCTGATGCTCAGCTTGTGCCTTTCTAGAGATCTCAAGGCAGATGCTCAGTTCCTTTTGTCCTGTAGGCGTCTAGGCAGACGCTCAACTCCTGCGGAACCATGAGGGCTCTAGGCAGATGCTCAGCTCCGGTCTTACTAGGAGGCCTTTAGGCAGAAGCTGAGCTTGTTTGTAGCTGTGCGGCTCCTAGTAAGACAACTTTTGTGTGCCTATGGGGCCTCTAGGCTTCCATTCAGCTGTTCCAAGGAAGCCCCTAGGCAGATGCTCACCTTGTGTATAGCTATGAGACCCCTGTGCGGACACTCAGCTCCTCTTGTCTGTGAGATCTCTTGATGACTCTCCAGCTGTGGATGTTATGAGGCCTCTTGTAGTTTCTCAGCTCCTTTGCATCCAGTGTCCTATAAAGTTGATTATCAGTTAAAACCTAGGTATACTATGTATGATCTATCTATATTTTGTAGTAACAAATTACTTAAAATACCTGAATGTGAATCTATATATACATATTTAAAATTAAATAACCAGTTATACACTATAACCCATATCACCTCGTCTGTCAATGTTACTTCAATTATAACTAAAGACATATTTAATAAAAAAATAAAATAAGGAGACAAAAGTTTCCAGCAGTCGCCCTGGCGTGCTCCACCCTGAATTATAACCCAAGTCAGGGCTCTCCCTTAGGCGCCCATAGTCTGTGTGGCCACAGCTAACATGAGGAACTTCTGCCATCTTGTGGCACTTCCCGCTGTCGCAACCTGATAATTATGGGTAATGAGCAATTAATATTCACAAGATTTTTCATGCCCTAATGACCCTACCCTTAAAAAATTATACAAGGGATAACGAATAAAAAATGTAAAACAGGGAAGCTATCAGAGAAAATATCAAAAAGTAAATACAACTGCAATGTTTTAAAAAAAGTAACACATAGAAAAGTTCGCCATAATGCAACTCACTAGAGGCACTAAAATCAAAAAACAAGATCGAGACAGGGAAATCAGAATACCAGTATCTATAAATCTATATCGAGGAAATGATACAGTGGGGATAGTTACAGTGGTCCCTCTAGGATGCTAGTGTGATGCAGCTGGGAAATCCATTAGACAGACCAGCGTGGAAGTGTGTAGTAACTATAACAACAGAACACGGTGATCTGGCAGTCTAACTCACACAGATAGGTGCAGAGGAAAACAGACTTTGATAAATGAATGCACCCAGAAGTGCAGTTACAGAATATACACTCACGTCAGACATGAAAGAAAATACACATGCAGAGATGAATAGATGAAGGACAAGGCACATATCTACACGGTGGAATATGACTCTGCTGTGAAAAATGAACTAATCTCATTTGCAGGGATGTAGATCCAGGGATAAACATAGTAAAAGAAGTCAGTCAGAAAGAAAATAGAAATGTCATATTCTATCACTCACAGGTGAGATTGAGAAATTGTTTCCAAGAAGCATATTTCCTTTTGAAATAACCATACATCATAGGAAATAAATTTGCTATTATAAAAATAAATGGTGGGTTTAAATTTATGTTAGGAGATAGGGATTATCAACGAAGGATATAAAATATATAACATGGACCTTCATTACCAAGGGAGGAATATTAAACATATTAAACATTCTGAAATAATCTATATATGAAAAAAATACCAGCAATGAATACATACCTTCATGGTGACATGTGAACAAAGTTTGGGAACTTTAGAGGGAAAAAACAACATTGTAATCAAATTTACTCTAATAAAAAGATAAAGATTAAAAGGTTGATAAGGAGTCCAGGGCCCCTGAGAAGGAGAAAGGGGGTCTGGGGGCTCTCAAGGAGGAGCAAAGGACAAATATATTTTTATACATTGCTTATTAAAGCAATGCATATTAAAAAGCAGATATATTACTTTGTTGACAGAGGTCCATCTGGTCAAAGCTATGGTTTTTCCAGTAGTCATGTATGGATGTGAAAGTTGGACTATAAAGAAAGCTGAGTGGAGAAGAATTGATGCTTTTGAACTGTGGTGTTGGAGAAGACTCTGGAGAGTCCCTTGGACTGCAAGGAGATCCAACCAGTCAATCCTAAAGGAAATCAGTCCTGAATATTCACTGGAGGGACTGAAGCTGAAACTCCAATACTTTGGCCACCTGATGTGAAGAACTGACTCACTGGAAAACACCCTGAGGCTGGGAAAGACTGAAGGCAGGGGGAGAAGGGGACACAAGCTTTTGGTGGCTTCCACTCTCACATTCCAAACTCATGTGGAGCAGGAACCCATACTGTCTAAGACTCCCATTAACAAAGTACCGAGTAGGGCAGGAAGAAATTCTGCCACCCTGTGGACATTCCCCCCAAAGCACCATTTTATCTATTGCTCATGGTCAGATGATATTAACAAGAACTGCGGGGCTCTTAATGGTGGCTGCACTTGAAAACAAGCAAAGGAAACAAATGGAAAATAATAAAAAAAGACAATCAAGGGTTTCCTTGATGACTCAGTGGGTAAAGAATCCTCCTTCAGTGCAGGAGATACAGGAGACTCAGATTTGATCCCTGAGTCGGGAAGATCCCCTGAAAGATGAAATGGCAACCTACCCCAGTAATCTTGCCTAAAAAATCCCTTGGACAGAGGAGCCTGGCAGGCTACAGTTCGCAGGGTCACAAAGAGTAGGACAGGACTCAGCAAGTAAGCATGCACGACACTCAAGAAGAAAATATCCGAAGTACATCAACTCACACTGTTTAAAAAATTCCTGAAAAGCTGTTGAATGTCACGAATTATGACAGACATGCAAATCATAACTCCAACGAGGCATCACTCAATGCCACTGTGAAAGGCGATCGTGAAAAATCTGCGGAGAGTGAACGGTGGAGAAGTCATGGAGGAGGAGGAACCCTGTAATGGTGCTGCTGGCACGTAAACGGTGAAGGTCACTACAGAGGGAGTATGGAACTGCCTTCAAGAGCTAAAAACAGACCTGCTATAAAATCCTGCAGAAATACACCCAAGGGTGCTTGAGAGAAACACGATTTGAGAAGCGTACACTCCGCACTTTTGAAGAGAGCACCCAAGTGTACGCTGGCCTAAATTTACAACCTACAATGAATGAAGGCAAACTAAATATTTTTGGAAAGGTGAATGGATAAAGAAGATGGAACACATGCACACAATACAATATGACTCAGCAGGAAAAAGAAGAAATAAATTTTCAGTAACACAGACAAAACTAGGGACAATCAAAGTAAGTGAAGAAGTCAGAATCAGACAAAGACAAATACATTATTTACAGTTAGACTCTAAAAACACAGTCCATTGAATTAATTGAGCAAACACAAGCAGACTCAAAGACTCAAAGACTCAAAGAAAACAAACTCATGCTTACTCAAGGAGTTAGGAATGGGGCCAGGAATAAATTTTAAACTTTAGATGGAACAATAATCATTTCATATAAAATAATTAACAAGAACCTAGGTATACCAAGGGAGTTCTCTCAACAATCTCTAATAACCAATATGGGGAAAAGTATGAATGTGAATAGAAACATGTATATTTAAAATTAAAGACCACATTTGGAACTATAATTCAAAGAAACTTGCATTGGAGACTGAGAAATTAAAGTATATTTAATGATAATTACAATAAGGACTTCAGATATATTCATTAAAAAACGGAAAGAAACACACTTTGTGTGTTTGTTATGACTGACTCGCCTCTAATGTAAAACCCTAGTTCAGTACTTTGATAAGGCTCTCATTGCTTCAGTAATCACACTTGGACAAGAGGAACCTCTGTTTCCTTTTCACCATGCTCTGCAACAGCCACCTAAAAACTCTTCCTTATAGGCAGTTAAGATTTGCAAAATTTGATGGACTCTAAATGTTAACTGCCATCAAAAAACAAAAAAAAAAATCAAGGGAAACTAATAAAAAATGTAAAACAGGGCAAGCTATCAGAACAAAATATCAAAAAGTAAATAAATTAATAATGCTTAAAGAAAGAGTACATTAAAATTACACAGTGTGGCAAATCAGAGAGGATGAAAATTAAAACGACAGCAAAGTATCACCTCAGAGAAGTCAAAAAGACCACTATCAAGAAATCTACATTCAAGAAATGCTGGTATCAGCTTTAAAAAGGAGACCTTTTTTCTTTTTCTTTTTTAACTGGTGGGATGTAACTGGTCACTGCCATTATATGAACTACTAGGGAAGTAACTTTTAAAGTCAAAAATAGAGCTGCCACATGATCTGGCGGTCCATTCCTAAGAATAAATGCAGAGACATCAGAATTTAAATAACTAAAGCACCCAGAAGTACACTGGAACGGGATGTTTATTAGCCAAAACAAGGAAGGAAACAAAATGTACATGGACACATGACTGGATAAAGAACAAGCCATAACATACACGACAGAATATGACTCCGCCATGACAAAAATGAACTAGCGTCATCTGCAGTAATATAGATCAGTCTGGAGATAATCACAGCAACTGAAGTAAATCAGACCAAGAAAAGTAAAATCCTATGATACCTATTGTGTGTGGAAAGGAGCAATTGTTCTCGTGAACGCGTATGTATGAAACGACCATATTATGTGAGTAAATAAAGTTATAATTACCAAAAGGAAATGGCAGGTTGAAGGACTAAATGAAGAGATGGTGATAAAATTATACCAATGACTAATGTAAAATATATCATCAACATAGGCTGACAGCATGAAGAGTGTTGCATTAAACACTCTGTAATTACCTAGTTGTGAAAAAGAAAACAAACCCATGAAAAGATGCATGCCTGGATGTAAGGAAACAGGATTCTGTACCACTAGAGCAAACACAGATTGTGAGTCAACTTTACTCCAATCAAAAACACATTTAAGAAAACAAAGAAGAAAGACCCAAGCTTTGGTGGCTAATAATCTCACATTCCACTCTCATTTATGATCAGGAAGCAGGACTACCCCGAAAACTCCGGTTACCGTAGTACCCACACAAGGTCATGAAGCAGTTCTGCTGCCCTGTGCCGTTTCCTAAACAAAAACCTTAAAACTATTGTTCATGGGCACTTCATATTCATATAGAGCCCAGGAATCGCTGGGCTCTAAAAGATACCTGCAGTTAAAACATTTTCATGGGAAACGAATCAAAAATAGTAAAAAAAAAACCACGACGGACTATTAAGAAGAAAATTTCTTCAGCAAACTAGACTCACAGTATTTAATAGAGTCTGGGTAAGCCTACTGAATTATGACAGACATAAAATCAAAACAACAAAAGGAGGCAGCTCTGGGCCTGTGTGAACAGGCATCAGAAAAATTCAGAAAGGGTAATGGTAGAAAAGACATGGAGAAAAGGGAACCCTGTTATAGCCTAGTGGCATGTGAATGGTAAGAGTCACTACAGAGAGGGGTATGGAACTGCTTTATGAAAAGAAAATAGATCCTGCAGAACAATGTCATGGACTATTCAAGAGATATCAAGGTTTTGAGAAGGCTCACGCAGCTGGTGTGCCCTGGCCTACAACTTGCAGTACGTAACAAATGGAAGCTCTGAAAACATTTATGAAGAGATGAATGCACAAAGAAGAAATGACACACGGACACCTGTGATTCAGCCAGGGAAAGGAAAGGAAATAATGTAATTCTCAGGGACGTATACAAACTTGGGATAACCAAACTATTATGTAAAGATCAGAAGGAGAAAAATACGATTATCACAGAATATATGATATCACTTATAGGTAGAAAGTAAAATGATACACCAATGAATTAACTGAGTAAAACATAAAAAGACTCAGATTTAAAAGACAAACTTAGGCTTACTGAAGGGAAATGAGGGGCAAGAGATTTATATTCAAAAGGTTAGACATAACTAATATAACCATTCCATATGAAATAATCTACAAGGACCTAGGTTTACCAAGGGAGTTTTATCAACATTGTGTAATAAATTAGATAGGAAAGAAATCCCATGTGAATATATGTATATATTTAAAATTAAAAAGCGATTTTGCACACCGGCAACCTACATCAACACACACACACACACACACACACACACACACACACATTGTGGTGGCTCAGATGGTAAAGAATCTGCCTGCAATGCAGGAAGCCCAGGTTTGATCCCTGAGTTGGGAGGATCCCTGGAGAAGGAAATGGCAACCCAGTCTAGTATTCTTGCCTGGAAAATCCCACGGGCAGAGGAGCCTGGTGGGCTACAGTCCGTGGGGTCACAAAGGGTCTGACATGACTGAATAACTAACACTGACTTACTTACAATGAGAAATAAAATTGTATTTAATGAAAAAAAAAAAGGGACGGAGACCCAAGCCTTTGGGTGTCTGTTCTGGTACACTCCATTCTAATTTACAATCCCAAAGCAGAAATTTCACTCAGGTTCTCATATCATGAGTCACGTCAGTTGGACACCAGGGAGTCCTGCCCTCACAGAGCAACCTAGGCATAATTGCTTTGCTGTTCAGTTGCTAAACTAATTTGTTTTGTGAGCCCATGGACTGCAGCATACCAGGCTTCCCTGTCCTTTAGGGAACTTAAATTCTATCGACACTCAAAAAAAAAAAAAAAAAGAAATGTAATATAAAAAATGTTACAGGGAAAATTATCACAAGAAAATATAAGAAGGTAAATAAATGTTTAAAATATAGCACATAAAGAGTTACACAATAAGGCGAATCATGAGGCACTGAAAATCTAAATGACAGTGACGCACCACCTTATTGAAGGCACAAAGGCCGCTGTCGAAAAGTCTACATTCAAGAAATGCTGCAGTGGGGTTAAGAGGAGAGGGACCCCTTTTTCATGCTGGTGGGATGTCATTGGTAATAGCCTTATACCAACATGGAAGGGCATTTTTACGGTAAAAATGAAAGTGCGTTAAGATGCCACAGTCCTGCTCCTATGAATATATAGAGAGAAAACCTGAATTTGAAAAGCATTTGCACCAAGCAGCGCATTGCAATAGGATACGCAATCAGAAAGACCTGAAAGGAAAGGAATTGCATGGGCACAGATGAATGAATAAAGGAAAAATCATACGTCGACACAATGGAACATGACTCAAGCATGAAAACCTGAAATAATGTCATTTGCAGACATATGTCATTTGCAGAGAGATAATGAGAAGTCATTCACTAGGAAAATAGAAATATATGATATCCCTTGTAGGTAGGATTGGAAAATTGTTCCCAATAAGCTAATTTATATTCCAAATAACCACACATCTTAGGAAATCATAATTATCCACCAGGAAAAATAAAATGGTGGTGGAAGGGTTAAATTAGGAGGTTGGGATCAATTTACACCAAAGAAGCATGTAAAATATATAACCCAAATGGACCTACATTACCAAGAGAAGTGTATTAAATACTTTGAAATAACCTATATGTGGAAAAAAAGAGAAAACAAACATCAATAGATATAGGCACTGATATACAAAGTTTCAAACCTCTAGAGGTAAAACAACACTGTAAGTCGAATTTACTCTAATAAAAATACACATTACCTCCACTGAAAAAAAAAAAAAGGAAAAAGATGAAGTAATGACACACAAGCTCTCGCATTCCAAACTGATTCTCAACCAGGAACCAGGACTAAACCTAAGACTCCGGTTACCATAGTGAAGTGTAGGGCAGGAAGAAATTCTGCCACCAGTGGTCCTTTCCGAAAAATCAACATTCTAACTATTGTTCATGGTTACTTCATATTCACAAGGACTACTGGGCATTAACTGATACTTGCACTTGAAACATTTTTAAGGGAAACCAATTGAAAATAATAAAAACTGGGCAAGCAATCAAGAAGAAAATTTCTAAAGTAACTTCAATTCATATGCTGTTTAAAAAGATAGTCCATGAAAAGCTGCTGAACCTGGTGACTTAGGACAGACATGCAAATCACAACTACAAGGAGGGATCACTCTCCGTCAACCTGAAAGGGCGTCATGAAAAATCTACAAACAATCAATGGTGGAAAAGGAATGGAGAAAATGGTATCCTGTAAAGCAATGCAGGAGACCCGGAGCTCGATCCCTGGATCCGTAACAGCTACCCACTCCAGTGTTCTTGTCTGGAGGATCCCACGGACAGAGGAGCCTGGCGAGCTATGCCCATGGAGTTGCAAAGAGTCAGACACGACAGAGCAACACTAAGGTCCTTGTTTCATGTAAACAATAAAGGTCACTATAGAGAGAAGTACAGAACTGCCTTCAAGAGATAAAAATAGGTCCACCATAAAATTCTGCAGAACCACAACAAAGAGGAGAAAGCAACATTTTGAAAAAATTCATGCAGCCAAGTTGCACTGGGCTAGATTTATAATATCCAACAAAGCGAGGCAAACAGTATTTTGGGAGAAGTAAATAGATAATGAATATCTGACACAGGTACACAATGCCAAGAAAGAATGAAATAATGAGATTTGAAGAACTAGACAAAACTAAGGGTAGTGAAGAAGCCAGTCACAGAAAGAAAAATCTCATATCACTTATAGTTAGAATCAAATATACACACCAATGAACTAACAGAATTGATTCGGAGGCTTAAAAACCAAACTTACGCTTAGTAAAGGAGATAGAGTGGGGCAGGAATAAATTCAAAGTCTTAGATAACAAGTATATTCATTCCATATAAACAGGAAAATCAATAAGGACCTAGGTATACCAAAAGATTTCTACTGACAATATCTCATAAACAATATGGGGAAAGTCCAAATGTGTCTTTAAAACCTAAGTGCACATTTTGGACACTTGGAACTACACAGCCTTTGACTGTGTGGATCACAACAAACTGCGGAAAACTCTGAAAGAGATGGGAATACCGCACCACCTTACCTGCCTCCTGAGAAACCTGTATGCAGGTCAAGAAGCAACAGTTAGAACCAGACATGGAACAACAGAGTGGTTCCAAATTGGGAAAGCAATACGTCAAGGCTGTATATTGTCACCCGGCTTATTTAACTTATATGCAGAGTGCATGATGAGAAACGCTGGGCTGGAGGAAGCGCAAGCTGGAATCAAGATTGTCAGGAGAAATATCAATAACCTCAGATATGCAGATGACACCACCCTTATGGCAGAAAGCAAAGAGGAACTAAAAAGCCTCTTGATGAAAGTGAAAGAGGAGAGGAATTTACAGGAAAAAAGGAAAAGCATGCAGCATGAGGAAGTGCTGCCGCCTTGTGGCCATTTTCTGTAATAACACCATGAAGAGCCGGGCTGTTGGGTATTTAATATTCACAAGGATCCAGGGACTGTAAGTAAACAACAGCTGTCCTCGAAAAATGTCCTGGGGGTTGTCATCAAAAAAGAATCCAAAAGAAGGCAGGCCAATTTTGGAAGAAGCCAATTTCAAGATGTAAGTTGAATTCACAGTCTTTTAAAAAAAATCACATGAAAAAATGTCAATATCCCTAAACATTAGAGAAATGCAAATCCAAGCTACAGTGAAATATCACATCACACTGGTCGGAATGGCCACGGCCAAACACTCTGCAATCAGTCAATGCTAGAGAGGGTGTGGAGAGAAGGGAACCTTCTTAAAGCGTTCTTTGCAATCACATAGTATGTCCAATAGGGCGAACAGTATGGATGTTCATTTGAAAAATAACACAGAAGTACCTTAGAACCCAGCAATCCAATACCTGGAAATAAATCCAGACAAAACCTAAAATTTAAAAGCATGGGTAACCCTCGATCTCGGTCCCACTAGCCGAGACAAGAGAGCAGGCTAATCAGAAAAGGACAGATGAATGAATACAGCAGATGGGGTACGCACACAGCGCAATATCACTCAGCCATAAAAAGGATGACATCATGCGATGTTCAGCAACAAGGAAGGAGGTAGAGAGGATCATAAAAAGCGAAGTCAGACAAAGTAGGACAATATCATATGGTATCACTTAGAGGTGGAGTCTAAAAATGGACACAAATGAACTTCTTTACCAAATAGAAAGGGCCTCACAACATAGCAAAGCAGCTCATGGTTACCAACAAGGGAAGGTGGTGGGGGTGAGAAATGAGCAAATGTAAAGGGGCTTCCCTCACAGCTCAGTTGGTAAAGAATCCACCTGCCATGCAGGAGACACTGGTTCGATTCCTGGGTCGGGAAGATCCCCTGGAAAAGGGAAAGGTCACCTTCTCCAGTATTTGGGCCTGGAGAATTCCACAGACCGTATAGTTCACGGGGTCGCAGAGAGTCGGACACAACCGAGCGACTTTCACGTGAACATGTACACACTGCTGTTTATACAGTGGTCAGTGAGGACCCCCAACACTGCGTAATAAACTCTATAGGAAGGGAACCCAGAAAAGGACATGTCCGCATCTATGCAAAGGGAATCATACCTAAAACAAAGATCCAAAAAAAAAAAAAAAAAAGCCCACATCCTACAACACTGTAAATCACCTATACACCAATATGAAATACAAATTACAAAAAGAGAATGCCGACTCTGTTCCCCTCAAGCCTTGGTGCCCTGGGCTGCTGGCACATCCCTGAAGCCTGGGAGGGCTTGGTTCCCCAGGATGGACCGTCACGGGGCTGACAGAGCTGGGGAGGATGTGCCTGCCAATGAGCCCTGCCCCATGGCCCTGGCGTGCCCACTCCGCTCTGCACGGGCCCACAACCTCCAGATCCAGGGCGCCCTCCTGCAGTGAAACTACGCCTGCTGCGCCCAAAGGATGTGGAGCCTCTGGGCTGGAAGAGCTTTGAAAAGCCCCGTGGGCTCCATGTCTCCTGGCGTTGGGGTTCCCACCTCCAGCCTCCTTCCTTGGGGTCACCCCATCTATGGATGAAAGCACCCTCCACAGAGTGGTGTTAAAGGAAATGGCATTTGTCCAGTGGGTGGAGGAAGGGAGAAGGGATGGGACACAAGCCTAGGGTGTTTCTCCCGGCACTTTCCACTCTGCCAGTCCAGGAACAGGACATTCACTAAGGCTCTGGTTCCCCCAGTAAGCAGGCTTGGGCATAAAGGCAGGCTGCCCTGTGGCCATGTCTACAACAACAACCTTGAAACCATGCTGATGGGCTCTTATATTCCCAGGGCCTGCAGGGCTGTAAGTAAAAAAGATCTGCCCTCAAGAAATGTCCTAGAGGAGGTCATTGGAAAAATATTCAAAATAGGGCAGGATTTCAAGAAGCTATTTTCTTTTTTAAAAATTAAAAAAAAATTTTTTTTTACTTCACTCTGTATAATGGGCTCCAGTTTCATCCACCTCATTAGAACTGATTCAAATGTATTCTTTTTAATGGCTGAGTAATATTCCACTGTGTATATGTACCACAGCTTTCTTATCCATTTGTCTGTTGATGGACATCTAGGTTGCTTCCATATCCTGGCTATTGTAAACAATGCGGCGATGAACATTGGAGTACATGTGTCTGTTTTAATCCTGGTTTCCTCAGTATGTATGCCCAGTAGTGGGATTTCTGGGTCATATGGCAGTTCTATTTCCAGTTTTTTTTTTTAGGAATTTCCACACTGTTCTCCATAGAGGCTGTACTAGTTTGCATTCCCACAAATCATGTAAGAGGGTTCCCTTTTCTCCACACCCTCTCCAGCATTTATTGCTTGTAGACTTTTGGATGGCAGCCATTCTGACTGGTGTGAAATGGTACCTGATTGTGGTTTTGATTTGCATTTCTCTGATAATGAGTGATGTTGAGCATCTTTTCATGTGTTTGTTAGCCATCTGTATGTCTTCAAGAAGCCATTTTCAGTAAGTAAGTTTAACTCACACAGTTTCAAAAAATCACATGAAAAGATGTCAAAATTGCTAAATATGAGAGAAATGCAAATCAAAACTTCAACGAGTTATCACCTCACACGGGTCGGAGTGGCCCGTGTAGAGTATTGATACTCTACAAACAATAAATGCTGTAGAAGGTGTAGAGAAAAGAGAGTCCTCCCACACTGATGCTGGGAATGGCAAATGGGAGCACCCACGGTGGAGGACACCAGGCAGAAGAAAATGAGAACGAAATTAGAATACTCCTAATGCCACATACAAAAATAAACTGCAAATAGATTAAGGACCTAAATAAACTGACAGATACAATGAAACTCTTAAGGAAAAAAAGCAGAACACACTGACATAAAATGCGGCAAGTTCTTTTTTGATCCACCTCTTAGAATCAGGAGAAATAAAACAGAAATAAACAAATTGAACCTAACAAACATTTAAAGCATTTGCACAACAAAGGACACCTGCAGTGAAAAAAAAGACAAATGGAAAAAATTCTTGTAGACGAAGATACCCATGGGAATTTGTCCCCACCACATACAAACGACTCCTACAGAGCAATATCAAAAAATAAACAATCCAGTAAAAAAATCAGCCAAAGATCTATATGCATGTTTCTCCAAAGAAGGCACAGAGATGGTCATAAATACACATAAAGGTGGTTAGCATCACTAATTCTTAGAGAAAGACAAATTAATAGTCCAATGAGGTATCACCTCACATCAGTCAGAATGACCATCTCAAAAAATCCACAGCAATAAACTCTGCAGAAGGTGTGGAGAGAAGAAAACCCTCCCACTGTGGGTGGGAATGTAAATGGATACATCCATTAGGGAGAACATTATGGAGGGTCTTTAAAAAACTGAGCATTGAAGTACCAAGTGACCCAGCAATCCCGTACCTCGGCATCAGTTCAGTCGCTCAGTTGTGTCCAACTCTTTGTGACCCCATGTACTGCAGCACGCGAGGCCTCTCTGTCCATCACCAACTCCCAGAGTTCACTCAAACTCATGTCTATTGAGTCGGTGATGCCATCCAGCCATCTCATCCTCTGTCATCCCCTTCTCCTCCCGCCTTCAATCTTTCCCAGCATCAGGGTCTTTTCAAATGCATCAGTCCTTCGCATCAGGTGGCCAAAGTATTGGAGTTTCAGCTTCAATATCAGTCCTCCAAATGAATATTCAGGACTGATTTCCTTTAGGATGAAGTTGTTGGATCTCCTTGCAGTCCAAAGGATTCTCAAGCGTCTCCTCCAACACCATAGTTTAAAAGCATCAATTCTTCGGCGCTCAGCTTTCTTTATAGTTCAACTTTCACATCCACACATGACCACTGGAAAAACCGTAGCCTTGACTAGACGGACCTTTGTTGGCAAAGTAAATGTCTCTGCTTTTTAATATGCTGTCTAGGTTGGTCATAACCTTTCTTCTAAGGAGCAAGCATCTTTTAATTTCATAGGCATTAACATAATTTACCTAGGCATAGATCCAGAAAAAACCCCAAATTTAAAAGGAATCTTCACCCCAACAACCATGGCGGCACTAGGCCAAAGCAGGGAAGCAACTTAAGTCTACAGTGACAGGTGAATGGATACAAAGATGCAGTTATAACCAATACAGTATTACTCAAAAATAAACAAGGATGAAAGAATGCCATATCCTGTTACGGGGAAGAAACTAGAGGTGATCATACTATGTGAAGTAAGTGAGAAAGGGAAAGCATCATAGGATATCGTTTCTGGTGGAATCTAAAAATGGGTACAAAGAACTTCATTACAAAAGAGAGACGGTCTCACAGACTTGGAAAAGAATCTCATGGTTATCAAAAAAGGAAGTTGAGAGGGGGCAGGGGGCAATTAGCTGTGTCACATTTATATACTTATCTTAAAACTGGTGCTGAAGGGCTTCTAATAGTAACAAGTCCAACAGGGCTGCAAATGACGCCTGCCCTCAAGAAATGCGCTGGGATAAATCATCAGAAAAAGAATTCCAAATTTCAAAAAGGGCCAAGTTTCAAGAAGCCAGATTCAAGAGGTAAATTGTATTCAGAAGGTGTAAAATAATAAAAGCACATGGAAAGATACTCCACATCAATGATGATCAAATCAATGCCAGTCACCTCACACTAGTCACAGTGGCCATCATCATGGAAAAGATCTACAAAAAAATAAATACTGCATAAGATGTACAGAAGAGGGAATCCTCGTACAATCTTGGTGGGAAAGTAAATGGTTTAAATATCATAAGGTATCACATAGAAGTGGAATCTATCAATTCATACCAAAAAACAAATTTACAAAATAGACTCTCACACTAAGAAAACCAAATTATGATTATCAAAGAAGAGTTAAAAGGGAAGGATAAATTAAGAGTTTTGAATTAAAACATACATGCTAATATCAATTATGACCTACTGAGTTGAACGGGGAACTCTCCTGAACAAACTGTAATAACCTATACAAGGGATAAAGAGCAAAAAGAATAGATACACCCCTAGGTAAAATCTAATCGATGTCCTGTACACCTAAAACTAACAAAACAATGGAAATTAACTCTGCTCCAATAAAAAATAAAAATTACCTCGGCTTGTTGTAGGAGAAACCAGACAAGGGTGACCCCAAAGATTAGATGTGTGATCTGTTATGACAATAATATGACACCCAAAATGTTTTCACTCAGCAGAGCACAGAGCAGGAACACACTCGAAACTGCCCGACCTCAAATGACTGCGACAAGATGAAGAGAAGAAAAAGGACCACAGGTTACCCAGGGCGACACCCTCAGTTCAGATGCTGGGAATCTCGGAGGGGACGAGACACAGCGCAGGTAAAGAGCAGACAGGGGGTCTCCAGGTACAGGATCCTGACCCACATGGATGGGGTGAGACCCACACGATCCCCAAGACTGAACTGGGGACACCACCTCCCCAGTCCCTGCACCTGGGGCCCCACGACCCTTGGTTAGGACACCAGGTCTTTGCTGGTTGGACCCCTAAGGTGGAAACGAGGGGGATCCTGTAACCTCCTGGGATGGTAGAGAGAAGGGTAGGGTCGGTCTCCTCTCCCCACATTGTCCCAGAGAAGTCCTCCACTTTTCCCTTTGGTTCTGTGTGATAATAACAGTTTTTACAGCTTTCCTGATAATGTTGAACACTCTACCTTGGTTCTGGCAGGCTCGGTCCTTCCTTGTCCCGCTGAGGAGCTGAGAAAGCACACCAGACGCAGGGCTGGAAGACGAGGGATGGTCGGCCCGAAGGAGGTCACGGCAGCAACCTCACCTGATCCCACTGGCTTTTTGCCTGATCCATGTGCCCTGCAGTCAACCAACCTGGTGAACCTGCCCCCCTTCTCAACCCAAATGTGCTGGTGAACTGGAATGATTACCAGGAAGCCCACCTGAGGAGCCTCCATGAGCCCTAGGGAAGGTGAACCTGGCAGGGGGAGAGACTAAGAGCCTACCGCTGCCCTGCCCCCTGGGAGGGCCATGGAACCCATTCAGAGACAAGCACGTTGCCCAGAGAAGCCCACCTCAGCCCCAGACCCCAGACATCTGAGCTCTGACATTCAGACGCAGGCACGGAGTTTTCCAGGACAGAGGCAGGCCAGGTCTCTCCCCAGGTCTCCAGTCCCAGTACACACAGAATAGGGTCAGGTCTAAATGTTCTCACTGTAGAAGCACAAAGTCTCGTCTAAACATCATCAGTGTAGAGAGGACCTGGAGAGGTCTAAATCTACCATGCACAGAGACCTTCAGTTCAGTTCAGTTCAATCACTCAGTCATGTCTGACTCCGCCAGCCCATGAACCAGAGCACGCCAGGCCTCCCTGTCCATCACCAACTCCCGAAGTTCACTCAAACTCATGTTCATTGAGTCCCCTTCTCCTCCTGCCCTCAGTCTTTCCCAGGCATCAGGGTCTTTTCAAATGAGTCAGCTCTTCATATCAGGTGGCCAAAGTATTGGAGTTTCAGCTTCAACATCAGTCCTTCCAATGAACACCCAGGACTGATCTCCTTTAGGATGGACTGGTTGGATCTCCTTGCAGTCCAAGGGACTGTCAAGAGTCTTCTTCAACACTACAGTTCAAAAGCATCAATTTTTTGGTGCTCAGCTTTCTCTATAGTCCAGCTTTCACATCCATACATGACCACTGGAAAAACCATAGCCTTGACTAGATGGACCCTTGTTGACAAAGTAATGTCTCTGCTTTTTAATATGCTGTCTAGGTTGGTCATAACTTTCCTTCCAAGGAGTAAGTGTCTTTTAATTTCATGGCTGCAATCACCATCTGCAGTGATTCTGGAGCCCAAAAAGATAAAGTCAGCCACTGTTTCCACAGTTTCCCCATCTATTTGCCATGAAGTGATGGGATCAGATGCCATGATCTTAGTTTTCTGAATGTTAAGCTTTAACCCAAGTTTTTCACAGATCTTGGTCAGGTTTCAAATAGCTTAAAGCCGCTCTCCCAGGAGGCACAGGTCACACACATGTAGGGTCTCTCATCTTTGGCCAGGGAGCTCACCCTCACGTGGGCACTAGGATGTGCATTTCTTGAAGAAGAAATAATCAGCGAGCTCACGCTTCACCCACATCAGGGAAGGGTGAAACTGAAAGAATCTGTGTCGCTGAGTGTCCCAACAGGCCAAACGAAGCGTTACCGACGGCTCTGGCCACGTGATGGTCAGTGTCTCACCGTGTCTCACTGTTTGTTGAACCCAGGGTAGGCAAGGCGCGAGCAGGGAAGCTGGAAGAACACTTGGGGAGCTGTAGGAACTGCAGACTCGTTTAATCTCTCCTGACTGGTGCAGAGGCTGTAACAGCAGACTCGCTGTTTTCTCTGGTCTTGTGGTGATCTGGCGGATGCAGCCATACACAGCCACAAGGGCTTCTTTGGTGGAACTTACTGACGTTAACAGAGCAAAAGTGGTCCCTCCGGCCAAGTGGGTACCTCGTGAAGCGCACGCTGTAAGCGCGCTCAGCTGATACATAATCATGTATTTACAAAACGTGGGGCCAGAGCGAGAGGCTGTGGGGCGAGAGAGCCTGACTACCACCATCTTGGCTAATTTGCTTTTCCCTTACATTCAGGGTCCAAGGAAGAGGCAGGAATTTTTTATAGTGCAGCCCAGTGTTGTGTAAAGACATACAGGATGTGGCCTGATTCCAGCATCCCAGGCTTCCAGCAGGAGGCGGCCACACTGCAAACCTTCTGGAAAAGGATTTTTTTTTTTTTAATCAGAATAAAGATGTATCGCTGAAATTTCAACCATGCTAGTTATTATTTGCAACCTAAGATATTCTTAAAATCTTGGCACCCTGATCTTTGTGGTTTCCGTTGGTTCCTTTGGTTCACGATTTCTAGGCAGAAATAAGTCATCATTTCAAACTAATTTCTTTTAATTCTGTTATTTGTTATTATATGAATCAAAGCTCACACTTGAAACAATAATAAAAGCAAATTCCTTCAAGCAATGAGTGACTAAAAGAATACATGAGCTGCAGGTAATTTTTCTTCTGACAGTTTCATTTCTCCCCATGAAGAAAACAGAAAAAATAGGTCCCTCCCCTGATTTTTTGCTTCTCTGTTCAAACTGAGCTAAAGTGAAATTGATATTCATATCAACAAGTAACAGTTTTTGAGGTGTGAAATGTCATACCAGGGAAACAGGGCCTGGAGAAAAGGGAATGCTCGTATGTGGCTAGAGGGAAACTACATCCTAAAATTCAGGCTAAAATCCAATTGGATTTAATTATGACAGTGTGCGGTTACATAGAGTATGAAACAAGGGTCTACATATAGCAGGCAGTATGTGAAGGCAAATTTGATATCTCACATGTGAGAGTAAAGGTTTCTTGTCAGATCTGCAGCTGGTATATACAATTTTTTTTAAATACTGCATGATCTTTTTGAATTATAGCTTTGTCTTAATGTATGGCTAGAGTGGGATTGCTGAATCATATGGTAACTCTATTTTAGTCTTTTGAGAAACCACCAGGCTGTCCTCTGTTCTCAACGTACATTCCCACCAACAGTGTCGGAGAGTTCCCTTTTCTCCACACCCTCTCCAATACTTGTTATTTCAGAGATTTTTTTAACGATGGCCACTCTGACCAGTGTGAGGTGGCACCTTACTGTCGATTTGATTTGCATTTCTCTGATAAGTAACAATGAGGAGCATTATGGGATGATCCTTTAAATTTCAGATGTGTAAACTAAGTTTAGCATGCCAACTTGACAATTTTTTCACAGATAAGGATTTATAAAATATTTCGTTATTTCCTTTCTTCTCAGTTAACTATAGGGACATGCGTTATCATGTTACTCAAGGTGATGAGCTTGTTATGCATCTTTGAGCAGTTTTAAAGCCTTGCATTGCTCCTTTCAAAGGAAAGGCTTGCGCTGGGACCAAGGTCCACGTCCCAATGAAAGCTGTTCCTTGAGCAAATTCAGTCACCGCCCAGGGACACGTGGTGAGACCACCGTGTCAGTGACACTTCCCACATCTCAGGCCTCAGTTTGACTGTTCCATCTGAGGTGGAGCAGTTTGCCCTGGTAATACAGCTTGACCTCTTTCTGTATGCCTAGGTCAATTGTTAATACCTTTTTCAGATTCTATAGGATTATCAGCGCTCTAATAGCAAAAATATATGTTTTAAAATTACACCAGGACATGGGCTTACATCATGAGCCTAAGGGAGTTTCTGCATATTTTTCTGTTCTGATCTCAAGGCCCCTTCCCCAGTTTTACGACAGCACAATTGCCAGAGACTGGATGAGCTACATCATTGGCAGGGATCAGAGCAGAATGAAAATGCAGGAATCCTTGTGTAGAATTGCTAAGAATGTGGAGGCGGACAGCACAGCCTTAAACCAAGCACGGAGCCCCCGACACTGTGCAGGATGTGTGTCCATGAGGACAGGCCCAGACAAAGGCTTCTGCTCACACCGAGCCAATTTTGTGTAATAGTGTGTTAAATTGATTCAGAACTCCAAATATTGGTATCAATGGTATGTTTTCTATTGAAAATTGGGGCATTTTCAATTGAAGAGTAATTGTTTTATGTTGTTGTGTTAGTTCCAGGTATATAGCAAAGGGATTCAGTCATATAAATATATACATATATGTATATATATATAAACACACCCACATACATGCTTTCAGGTTATTAGGGTTCAGATTATTAGGTTATTACAAATACTGGATATAGTTCCCTTGCTGTAGAGTGAAGTGGTGTTTGTTGCTCAGTTGTATTTGACTCTCTGCAACACCATGGACTGTAGCCTGCCAGGCTCCTCTGTCCATGGGATTCTCCAGACCAGAATACTGGATTGGGTAGCCATTTCCTTCTCCATGGGATCTTACAGACCCAGGGATCGAACCTGGGTCTCCTGCATTGCAGGCAGATTCTTTACCGTCTGAGCCACTAGGGAAGCCCAGGTATGTTATGGAGTAGGATCTTATCTATTTTATATATAGTACAAAAAAGATCTTCATGACCCAGATAATCACGATGGTGTGATCACTCACCTAGAGACAGACATCCTGGAATGTGAAGTCAAGTGGGCCTTAGAAAGCATCACTATGAACAAAGCTAAGTGGAGGTGATAGAATTCCAGTTGAGCTATTTCAAATCCTAAAAGATGATGCTGTGAAAGTGCTACACTCAATATGCCAGCAAATTTGGAAAACTCAGCAGTGGCCACAAGACTGGAAAAGGTTAGTTTTCATTCCAATCCCAAAGAAAGGCAATGCCAAAGAATGCTCAAACTACTGCACAATTGCACTCATCTCACACGCTAGTAAAGTAATGCTCAAAATTCTCCAAGCCAGGCTTCAGCAATACATGAACTGTGAACTTCCAGATGTTCAACCTGGTTTTAGAAAAGGCAGAGGAAATTGCCAACATCCACTGGATCATCAAAAAAGCAAGAGAGTTCCAGAAAAACATCTATTTCTGCTTTATGACTATGCCAAAGCCTTTGACTGTGCAGATTGCAATAAGCTGTGGAAAATTCTGAAAGAGATAGGAATACCACACCACCTGACCTGTCCCTTGAGAAAATTGTATGCAGGTCAGGAAGCAACAGTTAGAACTGGACATAGAACAGCAGACTGGTTCCAGATAGGAAAAAGAGTATGTCAAGGCTGTATATTGTCACCCTGCTTATTTAACTTATATGCAGAGTACCTCATGAGAAATGCTGGGCTGGAAGAAGCACAAGCCGGGATCAAGATTGCTGGGAGAAATATCAATAATCTCAGATATGCAGATGACACCACCCTTATGGCAGAAAGCAAAGAGGAACTAAAAAGCCTCTTGACGAAAGTGAAAGAGGAGAGTGAAAAAGTTGGCTTAAAGCTCAACATTCAGAAAACTAAGATCATGGCATCCGGTCCCAACACTTCATGGCAGATAGATGGAGAAACAGTGGAAACAGTGTCAGACTTTATTTTTTTGGGCTCCAAAATCACTGCAGATGGTGATTGCAGCCACGAAATTAAAAGACACTTACTCCTTGGAAGGAAAGTTATGACCAACCTAGACAGCATATTAAAAAGCAGAGACATTACTTTGCCAACAAAGGTCCATCTAATCAAGGCTATGGTTTTTCCAGTAGTCATGTATGGATGTGAGAGTTGGACTATAAAGAAAGCTTAGTGCTGAAGAATTGATGCTTTTGAACTGTGGTGTTGAAGAAGACTCTTGAGAGTCCCTTGGACTGCAAGGAGATCCAACCAGTCCATCCTAAAGGAGATCAGTCCTGGGTGTTCATTGGAAGGACTGATGTTGAAGCTGAAACTCCAGTACTTTGGCCACATGATGTGAAGAGGTGACTCAATGGAAAAAAACCGTGATGCTGGGAAGGATTGAGGGCAGGAAGAGATGGGGACGACAGAGGATGAGATGGCTGGATGGCATCACCCACTTGATGAACATGAGTTTGAGTGAACTTCGGGAGTTGGTGATGGACAGGGAGGCCCGGGGTGCTGTGGTTTATGGGGTCGCAGAGTCAGACATGACTGTTGAATACATTACTGACTGAATACATTATATATGAGATATCTCTAATTGTAAAAAGTAATATGAAAATTAAGACCATGGAAAGAGAAAAAACTGTGTGGCCACAATATCATTTAGATTCCAGAGAAAATTGGCTAAGACAAAATTTCTTTTAAAATTAAGAAACAAATTCTTTTTGCATATGCAATTAAGAACAGCTAGCTTGTTAAAAACATGCCTAGAAAAAAACCCCTGAAATTAACTCTTATCACGTCCTTGAGATACACAGCCCACCTTGCCTGAGAGTTAAAGCTAAAAAAAAAAGGGAAGTGGGTCTGGCTTCCAGGTGACTGTTGCTGAATGGAAAAAGACACAGAAAGTAAAAAGAAATCTTGTGGAAAGTGAAACCCAATAGAAGAATTTTGTCCATGGTACAAATCTTTCCATGTTACTTTGGCTAAGTGAATAACTATTGTTTAAATCAAGCAGTCAGGGTTATGGGAAATCCAAGATGGGTGCTTGGCTTTTCCCAGCCCTCTTGACAAACCTCATTTTAATTGTTGGGATAAAGTATTCCCTGGCTGTGGTTAATGGTCTCTCTCACACACACACACATTTTTTTTTGTTTGTTTCACTAAGTATTAAATTCTAGTTTTGTTAATTAGGGTCTGTGTTTGCCAAGGCTCACTTCGCAATTAGTTCCTTGCTGTTGTGTTATATTGTAAACAGCTTAATTGAACTGTTAAGGGACACTCTAAGTTTGTTCCTAAAGTTTATTTCACTAATCTATCTTTGGATAAAGATCAGGTGCCTTGTGACCTGCAATCAGAGGATTACACATTCTGAAAAAGACATAATTCAAAGGACTATCACTAACCTGGACAGAAGGACCCTTATCAGGCACTCTTAACATAGCTCATGCACAGTAGAACTGAAGAGAATTAACTCTTGGATTAATTTCCACTCACAAAGTTTCCCTGCACTCGACTGGCCTATAGACTGGACTACTGATCTCAAAATCACCTTCCAACAATGCTCAGAGGAAAAACTACACTCCCATGAGAATAAAAAATGACATCAGTGGTAGACAGCTTGCCCAAGATCCTTGACCTCGTTCATATGATCCTTTATAATGTTTTCTTGACTTCTTGGACCTTTCTATATGAATCAAATGTTTTTCTAGCATAGACATGATCCAATGCTAGTTTTAAAAATCAGTCCAATTGTTGGGTTTGTGCCAGTTCCCTGTACCTAGCACTTCTGAGTGCTTTTTGGGTTTTTCCACTCGAAGGCTCCATTTGGTTGACTCTTAGGAAACTGATCTCAAAAGAAAAAAATTATAGTCATTTCAGGCCACTATTGATATCATAAGATCCCCTCACCTTGTCAATCAACGGAATGTTTTCCTGGGCCACAAGAGATTAGGAAGTAAAAGTAATCTAGAGAATTTTGAATACCGTTTTGTCGTATGGCCTAGTCTGGTAACAGCATGTTGAGTGGCCTGTCAATGAAATCTTCACCAGACCTGGGAATGAGCATTCCTAGCACCATGGGACAAGATGGGCATGTAGTGTCCCCAGACCACGGTCAGATTCATGACCCCAAAGGGGCTCCGCTGACTAGAAATTGGCACTTGCCATCTATCTCTCCAAAGATTAAATCATGGCCACTGAAGCTGCTGACCAACACCTCCTGAAAGGAATTCGGGCTGGAAATTAGGAATGAAGCACTCTGTGCTCTGGAAAAACTGGCACCAGAGGACTTCAGATAGTTAGACACTTTAAGAAAAAGATTTTTATGACCCCTGATTCTTTTTTTTGTTTGTTTGTTTGTTTTTGGGATATCTGGTTTCCTTTAATTCACAAAAATATTTTCAACATTCAGACTACCTGCCTTTTCGCAGCAAAATATTTATATAACCCAGCTCCTCCCTCAGCCTCCTCAAATCATTTCTTTCAGGGTTACTTGAGGTGCTATCTCCCTGCTTAAGTCCTATAAGTTCCTGCTGAATAAAGCATAACTCTCAACTCTTAAGTTATGAATGTATTTTAAAAATTTGATTTCTATTGAAGGATAATTTCTTAAGAGTACTGTGTTGTCTTCTGCCGTACGTCAACATGAATCAGCCACAGGCACACATCTGTAAACATATGTCCCCTCCCTCTTGAACCTCCCTCCCACCTCCCACTCCATCCCACCCCTCTAGGTGGTCACAGAACGATGGTCTGAGCTCCCTGACTCCTACACCAAGTTCCCACTGGCTATCCATTTTACATAGGATAGTGCATACGTTTCCTTGCTCCATGTGTCCCACCTTCTCCTTCCCCTGCCTTGTCCACAAGTCTGTTCTCTCTGTCTGCATCTCTATTGCTGCCCTGCAAATAGGTTCATCATTGCAATCTCTCTAGATTCCGTAAGTATGCATTAAGATATGATATTTGTTTCTTCTTATTTATTTTAAAAAAATTAATTTATTTAAATTGGAGGCTAATTACTTTACAATATTGTAGTGGTTTTTTGCCAAACATCGACATGAATCAGCCACGGGTGCACATCTGTTCCCCATCCAGAACCCCCCTCCCCCCTCCCTGCTCACCCCACCCCCCACGGTCATCCCAGCGCACCAGCCCTGAGCACCCTGTCTCATGCATCGAACTTGGACCGTCAATCCACTTCACGTATGATAATATACACATTTCAACACTACCCTCTCAAATCATCCTACCCTCGCCTTCTCCCAAAGTCCAAAAGACTGTTCTTTACCTCTGTGTCTCTTTTGCTGTCTCGCATATAGGGTCATCAATACCATCTTTCTAAATTCCATATATATGCATTAGTATACTATATTGGTGTTTTTCCTTCTGGCTTACTTCACTCTGTATAATAGGCTCCAGTTTCGTTCACCTCATTAGAACTGATTCAAATGCATTCTTTTTAATGGCTGAGTAGTTTTCCATTGTGTATATGTACCACAGCTTTCTTATCCTTTCATCTGCTGATGGGCATTTAGGTTGCCTCCATGTCCTGGCTATTGTAAACAGTGCTGCGATGAACACTGGGGTACACGTGTCTCTTTCAGTTCTGGTTTCCTTGGTGTGTATGTGCAGCAGTGGGATTGCTGGATTATATGGCAGTTCTATTTCCAGTTTTTTAAGGAGTCTCCACACTGTTCTCCATAGAGGCTGTACTAGCTTGCATTCCCACCAACAGGGTAAGAGGGTTCCTTTTTCTCCGCACCCTCTCCAGCATTTGTTGTTTGTAGACTTTTTGATTGCAGCCATTCTGACTGGCATGAGATGGTACCTTATTGTGGTTTTGATTTGCATTTCTCTGATAATGAGTGACGTTGAGTATCTTTTCATGCATTTGTTAACCATCTGTATGTCTTCTTTGGAGAAATGTTTGTTTAGTTCTTTGGCCAGTTTTTGATTGGGTCATTTATTTTTCTGGAATTGAGCTGCAAGAGCTGTATATTTTTGAGATTAATTCTTTGTCAGTTGCTTCGTTTGCTATTATTTTCTCCCATTCTGAAGGCTGTCTTTTTACCTTGCTTATAGTTTCCTTCGTTGTGCAAAAGCTTTTAAGTTTAATTAGGTCCCATTTGTTTATTTTGATGACCCCTGATTCTAGCATCTATCTTCTCATACCTGGAGAAACACTAACATAATTGACAGTGACAGTTGCTTGGCTATAAAGACAAATTGCAATTAAAGTCAGAGTAGAGTAGCTTTGGAAATAACCGGGTGACACTGTGGTATGATTTCAGACAAGTCTTTGCATTGCTAAGTCTGAGCTTTGTCAGACTTAGGATGCAGTCAGCCATTCTAAAAACAAAATCTGCCAGCAGCTGGTGACTACAACCATATTTTTTAAAAGACCTCTTCTCATAGCTTATATGTTTAGACAATGAAATTGTTCTGGATCATACGTTGGAAAAAACCCACATGGTTAATGACCAATAAGCACGTTAAAGGTTAAGCTCTACTTAGATAAAGCTAGACAACTGGCTACCTGACTGCAAGTCTCCTTGAAGTGTTAAATCTAAATTAGGATTCAGACTTAATCTCAGCCTTAACTTTCTCTATTTTATCTATTAATGTTCAGGTTGTTATTCCTTCAATTACTTCTGAGTCCAAATGGCTCCATTACTTTGGACAGGAAGACCCAAGCATTGACCCTACCTGGACCACAATCAAAATTGTCTTAAAACATAACTTGGTTCTTACTCCTTCTTTGACCTGTGAAAATGAAAGTCTCTCAGCCATATCTGACTCTTTGCAACCCCATGGACAGTAGCCTGACAGGCTCCTTTGTCCATGGGATTTTCTAGACAAGAATACTGGAGTGGGTTGTCATCTCCTTCTCCAGGCGATCTTCCCAGCCCAGGGATTGAACCCACGTCGCCCACATCGCAGGCTCATTCTTTATCATCTGAGCCACCAGTAACTCTTTTACTGATCTATGCTCTCTCTCTCTTTTTTTTCCGCCCCAATATCTATTAAGTTTTGTTTCCTCCAGATGACAACAAATTTATATCAAGATGTGGAAAGAAAACCCATGCCCCCAAAGAGATCACAGCCACGCCTCTGAACAGATCCCATGGGAATATCACAAAAATAACCCTGGGGCCCTTTAATAAAACAGGACAAGAGCTCCATGACCCCAACTAAGTGGGTCTATGAGTCCTGGGTCAGCATCGAAGAAGTTACAGAAGACTGATCGTGTCCTTCATCACCCCAATAAAGATTTCTTGGGGTTCATACCTCTCAAGAAAAATTTAAAGTTGGAGATAGATGGGCCCCTGGGCTGAACAGCTGGTGATTGTCAGAGAAAACCTGAAGTTTTGTCCTCAGCCAGACAAGAAAGATACCTAATTCCCTTCCTCCATTGATATGGAGGGAGTACCCTGATGGGGGATTTTGTTGCAGTGAAAAGGAAAAAAGAGGAATGAGTATTTTTTTTTCCTTCCCTTTTCTGAGAATAAAGGAGATAAAGATAACAGTGAACAGTTCTGTTTTAAAAAATTCCTAGTTTTACTACAACTGCTCTTAACTTTGCATGCCTGTGACTAACTTTGCTTTTCTGCCCCCTGACTCTGCAGGAGCTACACTTCAAACTTATTTTCTTTTGACTCTATTCTAAATACACCTCCTAACTAGTGTTGACCCTTACAATACCCTTCCCCTTGCAGTTACATATCAGAAAGCAGGCCGCAGGGCCACCGAACTGCCGGACTCAATTACTGGGTGACTGACACCAGCCTATGATTGTCTTTGAAACAACGTGAGAGGAAGAAATCAAGATCTTATCACCTTTGTTCCTCATCACTGACTCCTGACTAGGAGCCCTTGCCGTATGTAAGCCTCTAGCCTCCTCATGGAGTCGGGGGCATAGTTCTTGAGGCGAGAGTCCACTGTATTCCCCTCTCTGCTGGCTGAGAATAAAAGCCAACTTTCCATTTCCTGAAAACTCCCTCTCCATATATTTTATTCAGCTTCAGTGGGCAGAGAAGTCCAAGATTTTGGCCAGCAACAGTTCAGGTAAACACACACACCCTACTATTTATATAGTAACCCACAGGGACCCCTAGATAGCACAAAGAACCCTTTTCAACACTCTGTAATGATCTATAGAGGAAAAGAAGCCAAGAAAGAACATATATACATTTATCTACGAGTTAATCAAATTGCTGCACATCTAACAGAAACCCACCCCAAGCCCCCACAATATTCTAAACCACCTATATACTCATTTGCTGACAAAGGTCTGTTTAGTCAAAGCTATGCTTTTTCCATTAATTATGTATGGATGTGAGAACTGGACCATAAAGAAAGCTGAGCACCGAAGAATTGATGCTTTTGAACTGTGGTGTGGGGAAGCCTCTTGAGAGTCCCTCGGACAGCAAGGAGATCTAACTAGTCCATCCTAAAGGAGATCAGTCCTGAATATTCATTGGAAGGACTGATGCTGAAGCTCAAACTCCAATACTTGGCTGTCTGATGGGAAGAACAGACTCATTGGAAAAGACTCTGATCCTGGGAAAGATTGAAGGTGGGAGGAGAAGGGGATGACAGAGGATGAGATGGTTAGATGGCATCACCGGCTCAATGGACATGAGCTTGAGCAAGCTCTGGGAGTTGGTGATGGACAGGGAAGCCTGGCGTGCTGCAGTCCATGGGGTAGCAAAGAGTTGGACACGACTGAGTGACTCAACTGAACTGATATGATCAACTGATGTTAGAATTAAAAAAAGAAAAAGAAAAAAGAAATGCTGACTCTGTGTCTTTCAGGCCTTGGTGACCTCTGCTGGTGTCGCACCCCTAGAGCCTGAGCAGGCTTCAGTCCCAGGGCTGGAGTACCTGCTGGGGCTGAGGGAGATGGAGAATACATGCCAGCCCGGGAGCCCCGTGGGCCTGGAGTGCCTGCTGAACTCCACCCCGGCCCTCCAACACTGAAACCAAACCTCCAGCAGACGGAGGATGGTGGAGCCTCTGGGCTGGAAGAGCTCTGAATGGTCCCCTGGGCTCCCTGTTTCCTGGGGGTGGGCTCCCCAGCTCCAGCCTCCTTCCTTAGGGTCGCCCCACCTACGGACGACAGCACCCTCCACAGGGTGGCATTGTGGGAACTGGGATGTGTCCTGGGGATACTGGGTAACGGGGAAGGAGTCGGGAGACACAAGCCTTGGTTGTCTCTCTGGTACGGTCCTCTGGAGGTGACAGTCCAGGAACAAGACTTTCCCTCAGTCTGTGGTTGCTGCCTGAGGAACCAGAGCTGGGCAGGAAGAAATGCTGTGGCCCTTTCCCATAACAAGTCTAAAACCAGTGCTGATGGGCTCTTAATACTCACAAGGCCCCGAGGGCTTTGACTGCCCTCAAGTAACTTCCTGGGGTAAATAAAAAAAAGAATTCCAATCAGGGCCACTGCTCAAGAAGCCAGTTTCAAGAGGTAAATTGCACTCCCAAGGTCTAAAAGACACTCCACCTCATGAATGAGTAAATCAATGCAAATCAAAACCCCACTGATGAAATACCTCAGACCGGCGAGAATGGCCATCAACAGAAAGATCTACAGAGAATAAATGCTGCAGAGGGCATAGGGAAAATGTGACTCCTCCTGCCCTCTGGGTGGAAATGTAAATGCATAAATGCATGCAGCCTCCATGGGAAACAGCAGGAAGCTTCCTTAAGAAACTACAGACAGGTACCCTATGATCTGGCAATCCCACTCCCAGCTCAGATCCTGAGAAAATTATTATTATCACCTGAAGTAAATCAGTGAGAAAAAGCAAAAATCATAAGATAAAGGTGGAATCGATAAATTCTTAAAAATGAACTATTGTACAAAAGAGAAACAGACTCGCAAACTTCGAAAACCAACTAATGATTATAAAAAAATTAAGAGGGATAAACTTTTTATCTACCACCAAAATATATCAAATAGATAATCAAAACTGTCCTACTGAGTTGTACACAGAACTCTACTGAAAGAAATTCCAATAACCTATATGACCAAAAAGAACCCAGGACAAGAATAGATTTGTGTCCCTGTATAACTGAATGAGGTTCTTGGACACTTAAACACAACATCGGAATTTAATCCTTCTCCAGGATAACTTGAAAATGAAATTACGAAAAAAACAAAATGGTGTGGAGTGAAGAAATGCTGCCGCCTCGTGGCTATTTTCTGTAAAAACAACTTGACAAGTTGTGCTGATGAACGCAGGCCTGGAGGGCTGTCAGTAAAAGACCCTTGCTCTGAAGAAACGTCCTGGGGGGGGGGGGGGTTCATGGAAATAGAATTCAGAACAGAGCAGACGTTCGAGAAGCCAATTTCAAGAGGCAAGTTTAACTCACACCCTTTGAAAAATATATCCCATAAACTGATGTCAACATTGCGAAATACTGGAGAAAGGCAAATCAGAACTACCACGAGGCATCATCACGTGAGATGCGAGAAAGGCCACGTCAAAATCTCTACAAAGAGTCAACGCCGGAGAGGAGATGGAGAAAAGGGAACCCTCCTCCGCTGATGCTGACGCTGGTGATGGAGACTGGGACCAGCCGCTGTGGAGGACAGTGTGCAGCTTCCTGGAACGATGAAAAGGAGAAGGAAATGAGGATGCTCCCTCACACCGCAAAGAAAAACAATCCCAAAGAGCTTAACCATCAGAATGGGAGTTAGGGCAGGGTAAAACTCTTGAGGAAAATATAGCCAGCACATGCTTTGACATCGATCACAGCAAGCCCTTTTTGGATCCATCTCTTACAACAGTGGAAAATAATACAAAAATAAACAAATGTAACCTAATTAACGGTTTCCCTCATAGCTCAGTTGGTACCTAATTAACATTAAAAGCATTTGCACAGCCAAGGAAACCATGAACGACAGAAAAAGACTATGCTCAAAATGGAAAAAATATTTGAAAATGAAAATACTTACAAGGAATTCATCTCAAAAGCATGAAAGCAGTTCCTGCAGCTCAATATAAAAAGCAAACAATGCAATAAAAACCGTGGGCCGAAGACCTAATGGACATTTCTCCAAAGAAGGCATACCCATGGCCATAAAGCATGTTACAAGATGCTCACCAGGGGCAGCTGAATGGATAAAGGAAAACGGAAACACATACATAATTGAATATGACTCAGGCTTGAAATGAATCAAATAATGCGAGTTTCAGGAACATAGATAAAATGACAAATAACTATAGTATGTGAAGTAAGTTGAAAGAGAAAGACAGATACTGTGTGATATACTTGTAGGTGGAATGGAAAAACTGATACTGTTACCAAGTCCAAGTTTGCTTTACTTGCCTCAAGACAGGCCAATAAATCCAAGATATGAGGTGTTGGGGCAAGGAATATGACTTTATTCAGGAAACCAGCTGTTCGAGAAGAGGGCAGACCAGCATCTCCAAATAACCATCTTGCTGGAGGCTGGATGACATGTTCTTTTATGGATCAGAGATGGGGGAAGTGAGGAAACAAAGTAAAAAGACCATTTAATTCTTGCAAATATCTCTTAGAATGGCAGGCCTAGGCAGAGGGATGCCTTATATCACTTCCTTACAGTCCTTCACAGATGGGTGGGCTCAGGTTATCTCCCTGTCATTGTTGTTGTTCAGTCGCTAAGTCATGTCTGACTCTTTGCAACTCCGTGGACTGCAGCATGCCACTGGATCCGAAGAGCCGACTCATTGGAAAAGAGCCTGATGTATGTTTTCTTAACTGGAAAGACCTTTATTGTTAGTGGAGAGTTTGTGAATGTATGATCTGAATTACAAGAATGTACTGCTTACACAAGTAAGCAGGTGAAGAACCAGACATGCTCTTTCCTCTTAACCCTAGGAGTGAGCATGAATTGTAATTAATAGTATCAGTAATGGTGAGGTCCATGTGTAGAGTCTTCTCTTGTGTTGTTTGAAGAGGGTGTTTGCTATGACCAGTGTGTTTTCTTGGCAAAACTCTGTTAGCTTTTGTCCTGCTTCATTCTATACTCCAAGGCCAAATTTGCCTGCTATTCCAGGTATCTCTTGAATTTCGACTTTTGCATTCCAGTCCCCTGTGATGAAAAGGACATCTTTTTTTTTTGGTGTTATTTCTAGAAGGTCTTGGAGGTCTTCATAGAACTGTTCAACTTCAGCTTCTTTCAGCATTGCTGGTTGGGGCATAGGCTTGGATTACTGTGATACTGAATGGTTTTCCTTGTAAATGAACAGAGATCATTCTATAACATTCTATCATTTTTGAGATTGCACCAAAGTATTGCATTTTGGACTGTTTTGTTGACTATGAGGGCTACTCCATTTCTTCTAAGTGATTCCTGCCCACAGTAGTAGATATAATGGTCATCTGAGTTAAATTCACCCATTCCAGTCCACCTCAGTTTGCTGATTCCTAGAATGTGACATTCTAGGGATGGGTTGTCACTCTTGCCGTCTCCTGTTTGACCACTTCCAATTTGCCTTGATTCATGGACCTAACCCTCCAGGTTCCTATGCAGTATTGCTCTTTACAGCATCAGACCTTGCTTCTATCACCAGTCCCATCCACAACTGGGTGTTGTTTTTGCTTTGGCTTCATCCCTTCCTTTTTTCTGGAGTTATTTCTCAGCTGATCTCCAGTAGCATATTGGGCACCTACTGACCTGGGGAGTTCATCTTTCAGCATCCTATCTTTTTGCCTTTTCATACTGTTCATGGGGTTCTCAAGGCAAGAATACTGAAGTGGTTTGCCATTCCCTTCTCCGGTGGACCACATTCTGTCAGACCTCTCCACCATGACCCGATCATCTTGGGTGGCCCCACACTGCATGGCTTAGTTTAGACAAGCCATTGAGTTAGACAAGCTGTGGTCCATGTGATCAGACTGGCTAGTTGTCTGTGATTGTGGTTTCAGTCTGTCTGCCCTCTGATGCCCTCTCTCAGTGCCTACTGTCTTACTTGGGTTTTTCTTACCTTGGATGTGGGGTATCTTTTCACGACTGCTCCAGAAAAGACCCCGAGGCTGGGAAAGATTGAGGACATGAGGAGAAGGGGGTGATAGACGACGAGATGATTGGATGGCATCACCAACTCAATGGACATGAGTTTGAGCAAACTCCAGGAGACGGTGGACAGGGAAGCCTGGCGTGCTGCAGTCCACGGGGTCACAAAGAGTCGGGCATGACTGAAGCGACTGAGCATGCACACATGTAGGTCTAGGAGCAACAGTAAGTCATCCTGAGGTGGGGATCATGTAGCCACGGGGAACCAGCAGCATCTTGCAGGGCATGTACTCAGGACGGGTCATTACAGCTTCCTTAGGCAAAACCGGGCCACCCCCTTCAAACAGGGGAGAAGGGCTGCTTCCCCTGGCAGAGAAGATGGGCATTTAAGGGTTCAGTACCCGCCAGCGTCATCAGTCTCCTTTCCAGCATTCAGGATCCCCCTTCCCTCCCAGACAGTGCTCTTGGTTTAGCAGAACATAGGCTGTGATGTGGAGAATTCAGTTTGCTTTGTAAGTCAGCTGCTTGTAGGATGAGGCTCTGGGTTAGGTTTTTGAAAATCTCAGTTGCGCAACTCTAGGAGATGCAGTTTTCTTTCAGGGATGACAGACACTTTCAGGTAATTGATGCTGAGTTTGATCTGGGAACTCAAGGCCCTGAACTCCCAATTTTAATTTCCTGCTTTCTCCAGCACACTGAGAAGCAGCTGGTCAATCTCATTATCCTTGTTCTTCTAACTAATGAATTCATATTCAGTCACTTCAGTCATGTGCGACTCTTTGAGACCCTGTGAACTGTAGCCCACCAGGCTCCTCTGTCCATGGGATTTTCCAGGCAAGAATACTGGAGTGGGTTGTCATTTCCTTTTCCAGGGGATCTTCCTGATCCAGGGATCGAACCTGGGTCTCCTGTGTCTCCTGCTTTGCAGGTGGATTCTTTACCATTGAGCCACTGGGGAAGCCCCTCTTTTAACTAAACTAGATATCAGATACATGGTCCCCCAGAAACTTGCCTTTCATAAGTATTTGATTAGAGTATCCAAAGAAGATATTTGTGTATCTCTTGCCACGTCACACCCACATCATATCAGTGCATCTTTACTGCTGGAAATAGAGTCATTAATGCCTGTAAATACAGTCTGATTAGAGAACCAGTTCTAGAGGTTCCAAATCAATTCATAAAACCTGTACATAAGATTCTGCTTCTCTCTTTATATGTATATATATAAATTTATATATATACACATCCTACATATATAGAGAATTTAAATAATACGTACATATTTATTACTATAGATAATATATATTATGAATATATTGGGCTTTCCTGGTGGCTCAGATGGTAAAGAATCTGCCTGCAATGCAGGAGACCTGGGTTTGATCCCTGAGTGGGGAAGATCTCCTGGAGAAGGGAATGGCTACCCGCTCCAGTATCCCTGCCTGGAAAATCCCATGGACAGAGGAGCCTGGTGGGCTATAGTCCATGGGGTCGTGAAGAGTTGGACAGGACTGAACAACTACCACTTTCACTTGAATATTTTATCTAAATAATAAACATATATTTTTATGTATAAATGATCTATCTATAGATTTATTTCAAGAAATTGCCACATGCAGCTGTAACAGCTGGCATATCCATAATCTATTGGGCAAACCACAGGCAGAAACTTATGCTGCAGTGTTGAGGCAGAAGTTCTCATCTGAAAAATCTCAGTGTTTGGTCTGAAGACCTTTCAACTATTGGGATGAAGCTTACCCACAAAAGCAAGGGCAATCTCCTTTACTTAAAGTCAGTTGATTGTAGATGTTGATCACACCTCAAAATGCTTTCACAGCTACACCTAAATTGGTGTTGATTAAATAACTGGATACCATGCCTAGCCAAGTCAACACATTAAAACTAATATTCACATCATCTAATAATTTTTCTGTATCTATTGAGATAATCACATGGTCTGTTAACATGATAAGTTTCTCTGACTAATATTCTAATGCTAATCCAAACTTGGATTCTTGGGATAAGCCCCTTTTGATCATAATATATTATTCTTTTAGAAATACTGGAGTGGATAGCCTATCTCTTCTCCAGGGGATCTTCTCAACCCAGGAGTCAAACTGGGGTCTCCTGCACTGCAGGTGGATTCTTTACCAATTGAGCTATGAGGGAAGCCCATTTAAAAATATTATTAGATTAGATTGACTAAAATTTTGTGAAGAATTTTTGTATCTATATTTTTGAGGGATGTGTATAGCTGTATTTCTCGTTTCTTAAAATCTCTTAGGTTTGGATATCAGAGGAATGGTGATCTTAAAGAATGAGTTGGGAAGGCCCTCATTTTCCATTTTTCTGCCATTATTCTTTTTTTATGCTCTGCTACAAATTTGGCTAACAAGATCTTTCAAGCTGTCTTCTAGTGTTCTTTTGATTAGTGCTAAAACGATTATGTAGTTTTTGTGAATTTATTTCTAACACATTTGTGTTTTGCTTAAAGTGGGTTTCTTGAAGGCATGTAGTTATTTCTTGCTTTTTAAAATCTATGTGGAGGTTCAGACATTCTGTATTTAATATGCCAATTTACATTTGAGTTTCAGTCTACCATCTTGCTATTTATTTTTCATTTGTCTCATCTAGTCTTTGTTTTTTTTTTTTTCCTGTTTGTCTTCCCTTTTTGGTTAAATGGACATTTTTTTTTTTTTTTTTTTTATTGTTTTTGCCATACATTGTCATGATATCACCATGGGTTTACATATGCTTCCCCTCCGGAACCCCCCTCCCTCCCCCCCCCCCCCCCCCGCCCCGGGAAATCTCGCTGTACCAGCCCCGAGCATCAATCCTGGGCTGGCGATTGATTAGACACATGACAATTAACATGCTTCAATGCCCTTCTCCCATATCATCCCACCCTTACCCTCATCCACAAAGTCCACGAGTCTATTCTATACATCAGAAAGAGAAATTAAGGAAACAATTCCATTCACCATCGAAACAAAAAGGATAAAATACTTAGGAGTATTTCTACCTAAAGAATCAAAAGACTTGTATATAGAAAACTATAAAACACTGATGAAAGAAATCAAGGAGGACACAAACAGATGGAGAAATGTGCCGTGTTCGTGGATTGGAAGAATCAATATAGTGAAAATGAGTATACTACCCAAAGCAATCTATAGATTCAATGCAATTCCTATCAAGCTACCAGAGGTCTTTTTCAAAGAATTAGAACAAATAATTTCTCAATTTGTATGGAAATACAAAAAACCTCGTATAGCCAAAGCAATCTTGAGAAAGAAGAATGGAACTGGAGGAATCAACCTACCTGACTTTAGGCTATACTACAAATCCACAGTCATTAAGACAGTATGGTACTGGCACAAAGACAGAAATATAGATCAATGGAACAGAATAGAAAGCCCAGAGATAAATCCACGCATCTATGAACACCTTATCTTTGACAAAGGAGGCAAGAATATACAATGGAGAAAAG